>NIPQ01090076.1:16148-43831 GCA_002806875.1 Lepidotrigona ventralis hoosana
ATAGAATAATTAATCTAGATTGTCTGGCATGATAATAGAAAAACAGTAAACGAACATTCGTTCTGTGTATATAAATTTTTATAGTAAATTTTCCTTATTCTGGCGTACAATAATTTATATTAATAATGTGTATTTATTTTGTATAATTTCAAATGATTACGTCCTTCTTTTATCGAAGTTACCCCAATACGTAACGATTGGAAAAAAAATACGTTATGATATTTTCATTAAAGGATCTGTCGTTTAGGAGTTACTAATAAACAAAAAAAAAGGAACATGCAAGATTTTTCGTGTCAGCAAAGTTGACGATAAAGATCGATAGCTGAACGATCAGAGTCGAAGCGGAACAACGTGCTGGAGAACGCGATCGACCAATTAATTTCGTCGTCGATCTCGATGCATACGCTCCCCAACGTTGAATTTCACTGGGCAGTCAGCTGGTAATCGTTTCATTTGCCGCGATTCGTTTGACACGATGTAATCCGGTCGCGTTGCAAGCTCGTCTGTCGCGTTAATTATAAAGTTCATTAGCGCTCGTAGCCAGTATGACATTTAGGCACCGCTGGCGAGTACACATTTTTCCCGGGCAAACGATGCGCATTCATCGATCCGTTGCCGATTTTATTTATTCAAAGGGTCTTCGCCGAATCTATTACGAATTTAGCAGAGGCTGCAACTGATCGGGCAGGATACTTACGAATTAATCAATTTAGAGGAACGGACGGACTCTGTCGTTTTTCTCTCTTTTTAAAAGGACTCTCTGAGTTTACTTGGACTTTTAATTAAACACTTTCGATCGACAAAGATCTGTTTATTCAAGTTTAATTATGTAGATATCGTCGTTTGCTATCTTTCGAACAAACAGGATTACGAGGTAAATTTTTGTAGTATTTCTCTAACAGATAGAGGTAGAATACAAGGATGAAATCAGTGATAGTTATACCTTTTTATATCTCAGAAAAGGATTGTTTGAACGAGAGAATGTTTCCGACTTTTTATCAAATTCTTTTATCCTGCCGCCCTCTGTCTTTCACCCCTTATCAGTACTTTTCAGATTTAAAAGTTTCTTTCCTAATCGACAGAGAGGTGAATTCGGTGAATATTTGCCGCGAGCATCACAGGTGGCAGCTCCCATTGATTCTACAGTCGGTAAGGCAGTCACCTTGGTTACTCGCTAGAAACTATCCCTCGTAAACTACTCCGACGAAAGATTATACGTTTAATCCTCCAACTTCACTTACAATTCTTAACAAACATGGGAAAACGAATTTTTCAAATCTTTTTCAATCTGAGATGAATGGACGTCAAGTAAAGGTGGATGGTGTCGGGAAAGGGAGAGCAACGAGGAAATTAAGCGCGACTGTGGCACATGCATCAAGTGGCTTGTAAACTGGCCTTAAATTTCCCCGCTTTAAGCGGTGTAGCTACGCGGAAAAATCTATGACCCGGCTTAAAAGACGCCGCTTCTAATTGCTTGCCCGCGTTGCAGGCAGTTAAAGTAAGTCCCGCAGGGTGGGAGCGTTCTCGCGAAATAAAAAGAAGCACAGAAGGCACCGGAAGGTTCCAGGCGTTTCTCGGATACAGCGTTTCCAGGGGGAACGAGCCAACGGCACGGTAAACCCTTGATACGATTAATTGCACCCGTTTCCAGTTTTTCGCAGATTCTCGACCATCCCCCTTTGTTCTCGTTTCCCTTGGCCAATTTAGCACCCTCGATTTCTCGCGTTACGTGATTGAAACTGAACGCGCTTTAAGCGGAAAACTATCGTGGATTTTTTTTTATTAGAATGATGGAAGACTGATGAAGTTTCAGTAGACCGCGGATTTTTTTTTTTTTTTATGTATTTAGGCGAGAATTAAAGATGGAAAATTATTATTAGAATATGTATGATACAGTGTATGCATATGTGAAATATTCAAAGTGGAGTAGTTGTTACGATATTTAATAGGATAACTTTATTTAAATTGATGAGAAAGCATAAATTTGCATAAAAATCCGTAGTCAAGAGCGTCGAGAGTATTTTATTTTCTAGAGATTGAAAGGACTTTGTATTTCTGCGAGTGATAACTAGATTAATTACCGAAGTAATTACGAACGGGAGTTAAACGAAGAAAATGCTTTCTCTGCATCTTGAAATTTTATATAAATCCATAAAAGTTTACAATCCTATGATAATGAACTTCTTAGCCTACATCATCACGAAGAAAAAGTATACGTTTTAACTTTTCTTAAGGAACAAAAATTAAAAATTCGTATATACGGATGATGGTAAGATATGAAATTTAAAGCACTCTCCCCCTTTCTCTCTCTCTCTCTCTCTCTCTCAGGTCGAATTTGCTGCAATTTGCAAGAAAAAAATTCATTCATTCGCGAAAGCAAGGTTTTCTCGGGGGGGGGGAGAAGAGGAGAGAGGGGAAACGACGGGCGAAAGGAAAAATAGAACAAGGTACAAGAGTGTTACTCTGTCCAGGAGGTTGTGCCAAGTCCGATGAAATTCATAATTTGCCGAAGTTGCTCGTGGCGAGGGGCGATAATGGGGCCCGGGGTTGCTTTGGGTCTAGCCTCGTTCCTTTTTAAGTTTTAAATAGTTTCCCGCGAGTTTTAATTAGGAAATTCATCCCGGCCGCCCCATTCGCCTCTATTACGCTGGAGCCGGCTTCGAAGACAGCTCGAACGGAACAGCAGAGAAGGAGGCGGGCGGCGAAAAAAGGAGTAACGATCGTCGTTTTTCAGTTAACACCGTGGAAAATTGTAGCGAACTTCTAACGAGTATTAAAACACGAACTTCTCGTCGAGGAAATATTGTTTGTACGAGGCTATTACCGAACAACGGACGAGGTCATGGTGGTTTAAGTGTCGTTGGTTTTTCTTTCGGACCCGGCCGGACTTGTGCAGGTTGATAATTTATTGGTTGATCGGTTCCTATTGTCAGAAACTCATAAAAAAATCTCCGATATTTACAAATTCGTTCATAATCGATTCCTCATCGTTAGCTGGAACAAATAATATTTATCATGTTACAAATGTCTCCCTTAGTCTCATATTTTACTCATCATTAATCTCTTACGATTTTCTTCTCAGTCTTCAGCAAATGTTAGTTATTACAACACGTTATATTGCGCGTCATGTATTGACTTGTACTTATTAAACAAACAAGTCGAAGAACTAAAACTGAAAATTCAAATTCATAATCCATAGTACTGTAATTTACTTTTTCTTTCTCAAATCGAAATCATAATTCCTTCTACAAGTATAACTCCAGCGATTAATACTTCAATATAAAAAAAAATATTCCGCACTCCTTATTCTCTTTTTTATCTCAACAACTTCACCCGTGGTCCTTTCATTTTCCGATGAAGTGACTAAATTACCTCTTTCATCGAGATCCCGAATATATATTTCAAAAGTTGCAACATGTACTCGAGTCGAGCAAGCTACTGCAGGTCTCCTCTCCGAGATCGTCTTCTCTGAACAGAGAAGGGGTGCAGCGAAACACGGAGGGGAAGAAGGAAAAGTAAAGCGCACAGTCTTCATTGTATTCCGTGTGGCCGGTAGCATCGATCGTCGTACTTTTTGCTTCACCCCTTTTCTCTTTGATACGGCCCAGTCGGAGAAGCATCACCCTCCCCCATCATCCTCTTCCCCCAGCCTGGCCTTTACTGCAGCCACCCCTCCGGCAACCCCATTCGCCGTTTACTTTATTCTTATCTGAAATACTGGAGCGGCGAAGGTGGTCGACAGGCGATCTCCCTCGCTCTTTCTTCCAGGCTCTTTACAACCTTTCGCCACCTCCAAGCCGCCGTTCGCTCGCCTTTCTTCGTCGAACCTCCTCGACCCGGGTGGGTGGCTCCTTCCCTTCTTTTCTTTTCTTTTCGCCTTCGTCCGCTTGGCGGAACGGCGAAAAATCCTGAGAAAGAAATGAAAGAACGGTGGGGATGACCTGGATGGAGGGGATGCTTTTACTTCTTCCCTCTCCCTTTCCCTCTCACTATTTCTCTCTCTGTCTCTTTCTGTTTGACTTGCAAGCAGGTTAGCATGCAGTGCTTCAACATTAGAATTAATCACGATTAAAAATAACGTAACTGTATGCTTACAAAATATTACAATCGGTCATACATTTAGTTGTGCTGATGTTAATAGAAATAAACAAAAATATTATGATCGTTACATCTCGAGAAGTTTATATATCCAGACTATGCAATATTATGTTAATATAAATAATAATAAAGAACACATCATTTCGAAGATAAATATAGTACAAAAGCATGTTATATACAAAACATGATGCATATTATAAACTTGAGATTTTAGTTTTCCCTTCACTTTGTTCGTCCGAATAAATCGAAATTATTTCCACGAGAAAGCTTGACGAAGGAGATTTCCAGGATTTTCCAGGACAGATCTCGGTTCGTTCTTTTTTACGAGTGCAGGGCTGGCCTTAGGCAGCCCAGTCTTTTCTTCGGGTTTACGAGGGCACAGAAGCGCGTAAAAGAGCCGAAGTCAACGCTTAAAACCAGCAGAGTTTTTAGTGTCGCACGATCAACGGCATCTATATGCTTCCCCACACTCGCGGGGGTGGTATTCTCTGCAGAGGGTCGTCCGTTTAATGATCCTCGAGTTTTCTTTAATTAAGGACGTTCGCCAGTCTGTTCTGAAATTTTCGTTTCCCCTCCACATCCCCTCCTCCATGAAGGGACTTGTTTTGCCTTTCCAATTTAGAAATTCAAATTTCCCGCGATATTTCCATTTCCATTATACAGTGTTGTATATAAAGTTTTGTATCTGCAACGCCTCGAAGATGGGTTTACGATACAATAAAAAAGAAAAAAAAAAACACTGGATTTTATAAATATATTTTCACAAAAACACCACTGTGCGAATGTAGAACATTTCAATGAAAAAATTACGAATTGGCCGTTTTTCACTCGGTGAAGGGTAGGAGAAGGAAGGTGATATTTCCTTCTGGACAAACCTAACGAGGGATCTAGCTCAGAGATGCATGAAAAAACACTGACTCAAAGGCTTCCGGGTGTCCGAAACCTGTTTCACGATACACGAGTTTTCAACTCTTCCTCTTTCGTCCGCGACCCCTCGTATCAACTCCTCACACTCCTGCCCTACTAACCTTCCACCAAGGAATTAACAGTCTCTCGAGGAATAATTTATCGCTACCTACGAATTTATTTATTTATTTATTCTTTTTCTCGAAGTATTATCGTCGATCTCCCTTTCCAAGCATTATATATATATATATATATATATATACTCGTTATGTTTTATTAATTCTTTAATATTTCGCCGAGGAATATCAAGAGAATCCTTGACAAAATTATAGTCCAAATACCAAAAAATAATATTAATGTCAATCGTTGCTCGTACGTTTAGAAAGACGTGAAAAACGCAGCGATCGAGGAGCGCGTTTCGTAAAAACAAAGCCTCTTGAATTTATAGTACAATCAAAAAGTCCTTATTATTTTCTCATTCGAGCCGCCATCTTTTGTTTTTGCCACTCGCCTCGCGTTATCACGTCGTAATTTATCCGACGTGATCCTCACTCCCTTGCTGCACTTCTTCGTTCCTTCCGGTGGCGACCCTTCTGCCTCCTCTCTTTCTTTCCTTTCGCGTCTATTGTCCCCTTTCAGAGGACTATCAAAGGACCGAAATCCTCGTCTTGGCCACGCGAAACTCTCGACAGCATCGTAATCGCTTCAACAACGAAAAATATCAACGATCTACATAAATCTGCGCGGCTTTTTCACCCTTTCCGAGCGCCGATTCGAATATCACAAAAAACTCGCGGCTATGAACAATTTGATACGTTCGAGTTTGTAAGCGCGATCGAGTACCAAGCTTGACGACGAATTCCTACATTCTTGCATTAAATTCTGATCGTGTTCCGACTGACGAGTACTTTACAAACAGCCAGATTCTCAGTTTCAAACAAGTGCTTGGAACACAATTTTGAACAAGCAATGACAATATATATTTTAATCAATCACGGAACTCTTTGCGTTATCACGTCTTTCACATTCGTCAATTCACGTGATCTGATTAAGTCAAAGACAAAGCCCAGTGTTCAACAATTCAAATTTTTCTTCTTCGTCGCGGCTTGAAAGAGATAATATAATATATATGGATGAGATATGGCAGAAGGTCGACAGGATCGATTAGCAGCGAGTGAAAGGCTCATTTGGCCGTGGTATCGGCAGAATCGAGCGAACGAAAGACAGATTGTTGCGTTTTGCCCGCGGACGCGTTTAGGTTGGCAGTCTGGGCGCGCGCGGGACAGCCCGACGCGTTCCAGGATGTTCGCTGGATAATCGAAAAGCCAAGCGACGGGAAAATTGCGAGGTGGAGGGTGACCAATCGTCCGTGAAAATTGAAAAACTATTTCGATCGGCACCGGATGAAGGAGCATCAAAGTTGCACGGAGCCTGCGTGCGTAACCGCTAATGCCGATCGATAGGTAATGGTGTTTCGAACGCTCTATGGCGTTTCTGGTTTACCCATTAGCGTCATTTGTTGGCTGCAGATAAAACTGGCGACGATTAATCATTGGTTAAATAAGCGAATCGCTGCTTCGTTCCGGATGAAATTTAACGACAAACGGCTAACTAATTGCCGTGCAATTAAATCAATAAACTGCCTGTGCTCTGGCTGACCCTCCCTCCTCCTCCAACCCCTGCCAGCACAAACCGTGTGTAATTTTATTCCCAGCTACTGGACTTTCCCACCGATTCTGCGTTTCCTTTGTCTTTCTCGCCGCTTTGGAATTTCGCGTGTAAACACGCGATACACAGTGCGAGCAGTTAGGGTTCGCTTTGATCAGGATTCCTTGTTCAACTGGTTTGAGAATTTTTTTCTTCCACTGGTAATCTTTGCGTGAAAGATTGAGGTTCTTCTTGAATGACAGTTCAGTTTCGATTCTCTTTTCTTTTTTGGGATCTCCTCTTGGTTGGGAACACTGATAGCTGGCCGCGATTCTTGGCAAATGATATTTTAGTTTTGATTTCATTCATATTTATTCACACATATTATTGTATTTTTATCGCTTTCCTTTTTCTTAAAAGGATTCTCCCCCTATAGAGAATGAATAAATAAATAACATCACGTCAACAATTTTCAACCTACGTAAAAGTCTTTCATAAATTGAACCAACAACAACTAAAAACTTTTACCTGATTTTTAGTTCAGATTTTTATCATTCGTCCAAAGATTCGTACAAAGATAATTTTTAGTGGCATAATTTTCGAATGGTAATCGGAGGTCTTGGAAAGGGATGAGGGCCGACCGATAAAGGGACGGGAGCAAAGGGACAGCAGCTGCACGGGATTGAACCCTCGCGCAAAGATTCTTCGGAAGTGAATGTTTTTTCAAAGCTGACGATGGTCAGCACGGTGTTTTGCATACCGGTCAAACGTGTTAGCAAATGTATCGGCCAACACTGCACGCGTTTATATCATGGTCGCAACATACACCACGGTTTCAGTGTCGCTTCGTCCTTCCAAAGAGTGCGTTTAATTATAAGCCGAATACTTAGTCTCCCTAATTAATGTGACGATGCGTCCCGCGAGTGGTTGCAGCGTGAATTTCCTCCGGGGCATTAATTCCCTCCCCCTCCCCCACCCCAGCCCTCACGATCGATCGATCGTTACCCGATATTTTCGAGTAATTTTCAAGCGTATTTTTTCAACGTTTCTACGCCCGTTCGGGATAGAATATTCTATAGGTGTACAATATCGTAGTTTAACTAGTTATTAATTCACTAAACGATAAATTGGCGGCTGTTTTTGATAAAGTTAATGAGAAGGTTTAACGTGATACTGCTTGTTTGTGAAAGTAGTAAAAAAATATACATGTATTTTTATTATTAACGATGTGATGATTGATGAAACTATATTCGAGTGCTGGCATGGTACACGTTTATTTATCTATTTATACACTTCTTTAATAATTTATCACGATATACATACGAAATGTTCAATTTAATTCGATCGAAATCTCATTTAACATTTACTCAGCTATTTATGCATTTCTTTTAATTATTTATATGACTTTTATGCGACTTGATTATTTATATGCTACTTGATTTTCCGGTTCTAACTTAGGCATTGAACGCCTAATTAAAAAGGTGTGATGACCTCAAATCAGTAAAATTTTCTCGAAAACGAAGCATCTTGTGAAAAAATTGACTTACTTTCGCCCGTGGAATAATGTTCACTTCGCTTCAGCTTGTTTTTTGACCAATCCAAAGATTCGCCGCAGAATTCACTTCATTGTCGATACAATTTTCAAACCTGATTCCTCTCGGCTGACGAAGCTTCCTCTTTCATCTCGATTTTTAACTCCTCAGTTGTATACACACCCTGTATATATGTGAATACGATCCTCGCAAAAAGGGAAGCGATAATGAAAGATACTCAGTTTCGATAGGTTCCACCCGTTCTCGATTCGTGTTCTTTTAAAAGCGGCGGTTTCTTCGATAAGTTTTTGCGCCCAGAGAAGGGGAGGGAAGAAGAGAAAAGAGAGAAACAGGGAAACGACTCGCGATTTCTCGCATACCATTCGCATTACTGGCTGCATCCTCCTCCTCTTCCTCCTTCACCCTCTCCCACTTTGCCCGCCGTAGCATCGAGTCTCATTTGCTTTTCGAACTTTCCTACCCCTTTCCGTTTTCTGCCGGCCTCTTCTTCCTTGCCATTCTACCGGTTGCTCCTCTCTCCGCTTTCCGCGCTCGAGCAATAAAAACAACGGCGGAGCGTTTTCTCGAGCGGTCTCGTGAAACCTTGGAGGAAAATACTGCGATACTCGGTCGGTCGATACTCGCTGCAATGAGAGAAAAGAAGACAAGAGAGAGAGAAAAAAAAGACGATACACTCTGATGGATTAGAGAGTGAAAGGGATACACTGGGGTGACTTCTGAATGTCTGTATGAACGAAATTGCTATTCGCTTGGCAAGCTTCCACGTGGAGCTACCGCTTGATTCAATCAGTTAGTATAAATGTAATGTACTGTTCAAAAGTATTATAAGATCAGTTTTAACTTACTAAGTACGTGATGTAATAACGTTTGAAAGAATTACAGAATCCTCTGTCACTTTAATTCTTTGTACCTTGGATTGTGGATTCTTTTTCACTTTTAAATAATTGTTTTATAATAAATTTTTATTACAATATCAATAGTGCGATGTACAGTATTAATTCATTCTTGTTATTACCTGTATAAACAAAGTAAATTAAATATAACTTGCAAATAATATTCAATTTCATTTTAGAATTATCTCTTCCTGATAGAAATTAGCATAGGAACTAGCATGGGGATTAAGATTACTGAGATTGCTCTAATTCATTTGTCATTAGAAATTAAATCAATGTGAAATCATTTCAATCATTCAATTTTGACAATCATTCGATTAACTGACTGACTTTTTCTTTTTCAGACATAACGACGGCAGACATTTTGATCGTCCACTACCATCGTTCACTCCCTCGAACTAGCCCAGGGGAATGGACGAGTACACTCACCCCCACTTTGATAGCCTTGGAAAATATTTCCAGCCATTTTTCGCCCCACCAATACGAGCCACGCTTTTAAGAAGTTAAGGGTGGACAGAGGGAAAGCCGAGGTAGAAACAATGGAAAAAGTACCGCCATCTTTAATTCCATCTTCGACCACCTCCACTCTACAGACAGTCTAACGTACCAGTCTTAAGGGTGAAGAAAGAAAACGCTAAGCTCGATAAATTCTTCTTCTCAACACTGTCTTTTCCATCCGAGACGAAACTGTATTTTAAATAATAATTCTGTTGAGTAATTTATTTCTTAAATGCAGTGGCAAGTGACACACAATATTGAATTAGAAAATGTATGTATACTTATGTTGGTTAATTCAATGTATTCGAAATACATTATTTTTGTATTTTTGTATTTTTCTGAAGGGCTCACAAGAAAAAGCAGGAATGTCAATTTTAACAAACTTCGAGCCCAACATTTTCTTACCCTCTCTTGTGCCTGCTTTTTATCACTGGCTATGTTCATTATGAATCAAAATTTTCTAAGTTTCACGTCTATTTTCCCATGTGAAGTTGTGATGTTATGTACAAAAATAAACCTTCGTTTCCTAAGAAAAGCTAAAATTTCCCTTTTTCTCCCGCGTTCATTTCACATTGTAAATTTGACGAAATTGAAATTGACTTTTTTTCTAAACTAAGCGTTTTTAAGTTAAAACTGAATCAGAGAATCGAAAGTGCTTGGTTTGAGAAATATTTTGATTTTTTATTATTTCGAATAATCATTCTCCAAGATCGCAGTACATTTATAAAGAAAATTAAAAATCGTATTTGCTTGAAGTACGACGAGTAACTGAAATCGTATCTGTTGAAGTTCACACAGTTTTGCACTTTGCAAATTTCAACCCCTTCGAAATTTACTAGCAGCCAGAAAGGAGGTTTGCAACAGCAATCTTCATTACCAACAGTCGTCCAGTCGAAAATATACAAATTCTTGCACAGACACAGACAAGATATATAAATAGGATCATTGACTAATCAATACTAGGATAAACCGGACAATTAATTTAAATCTATTAATTTTTCGTCTCCAGTATTTTGGGGGTCACCTGATATCCGTACAATTTTCGTGTCACATTCTGCCATATCGATTTAGGCAGGTTCTGCACCGCAGCGCTACTAGTAATAGAATTTAAGCAATTTGTCAAGAAAAGAAAACGATATAATGATTAATTAAAATAAATATTCTTGTTTAACTAATTAGTATTCTCTTATCAGCAATGCGTGCGTTTGAACACTGTCTACAATATCACTTTTAATTCACTTTTAGCACATCCGTTTTCAACACTTTTGACACATTTAACACTTAGATAATGTTTAAACAATTAAAATAATCACAAATATTATTTAAAAATTCGCTTTTATTGTTCGATCAATGCCGACGAAATTGATAATTGGTAATAAGCTCTTGCCACCATATCGGTCGAGATTAACTTGATGTTCCTTCTTTAGTTAATAATAAATTAATAATTGATTAAAATTTCGTAGAAATGTATTAGTGACTCGATTGTTATAATTAAAAATTACATCTATACGTTTGATTATTGTCTTATATGAATATAAAGTTTATATTTATTAAAGTTTTGATTTATTCCCTGGGCCATTACACTTTATGTGAAAAAGCATAATTTTTGTAAATATCACGGCATCTGTGAATGCTGTTACAAACATTGAAACTGTCATACACGCGATGTATGATTTCGTAAATAAATTGCCGACATTAAAATATCTCTGCTTCAGAAATATCCTTGATGTCTGACATGTAAGTTCATTTCACTGTTCGTAGAGTTCACGGCCACAAAATTTAAAAAGAGACATTGAGGAAACTGGTTCCGCTGACAAAGAAAATAAAGGAAATGCCTTTATTTCATACAATAACATCAAAGTGCTATTTTTAGCATCTCTGTATAGTTTCTCTTGCTGATTGTTTCTGCTCAATGAAACTTTTTATACGATTGGTTAGTGGTTTATGTCATGTACGTATTATGCAAAAAAAAAAAGAAAATCATCAAAATAAGAAATTTCTGATTAATTTCAATTATTGGTTAATTATAAATTATCGGGTGTTAAAACGCTGTACATTTCTTGAATATCCATGCTTCATTCGATAAATAATAATTAATAATAATAATTATATACATATTAATAAATATTATAATAGAAATAAAATGCATGAACAATATATACTATTATTATATTAAAATATTAACATTGTAAAAGAAACTAATCGTGATAGAGTAATTTTTACATTGTTAAAAATTAATTTTATTCAAATCTTTTAATTTATTCAAATGTTTTAAATTAATCTGTTCATTTAGAAATTAATTTACATATTTCGCGCGAATTAGGAAAATAGAATTTAGTAATATAATTATTATATATAAAATATAGACAGTATTAATTTTTCCTTTCTTTCTTTTTTTCCTTTTTTTTGTAGAGTTGTTACGGAGAATTATATTAATTATGATCTTTAGCATATATTACAAATAAATTTAAAATGTACATAAATGCCAATCATGCATTCTAATAAGTAACAAGAATTCAAGTGGTTGCCAATGTCAAAAGACTTAATTACACTATTATATGTGGTATAAAATGTTTGTTTAAAAACCGGTTTGGAAAGATCTAACAGACAAACATGTAATAACACATTTGTAAAGACATTTCGTGGAAATAAACTTATACTTACTTCTAAGTTCACATGAATTCTTTCTAGTGAAGCAGTGATGATCCCTTACAAATTCAAGTGCTTTTTTCAAATTATGCATTAATGGATATTTTATTATAAATCTTTGTTGACAATGAAGAATAGAACAGAACTATTGGCGCGGCAAGTTCAAATTTTAAGGATTTTTCGAACAATCAAATATCAAAATGATATTTCATATGCACCAAGATAAAATAATAATTTAACATATGGAACGATAAATAATACATAATTTATTGTACGTATTGTATATTAATAATAACTTATTATACTTACTAATAATATATATTAATTTAATCTACCGTACAATGCACACATTGGAATAAAATGGACATCTATTTTATTAAACTATCGTTTCTTACAAGAAAACTACAGAAATGTTTAATTTTTAATGTTTAAATATATTTATTTTAAGGAAGTTTTGACGATATTAAATTTCAAGAAATATGTATTTCGATTGATTCATCTTGATGAATTTCAAATAATATTTGTTTTGATTAATTAACGAATAACAACTTTGTTAATTTACAACAAGTTTTATCTTCTTACAATCAGTCGCATGCTGAGATGGTACTGATTGTATAGCAATATGTAATTTCAATGAATATTCATTACAATAGATAACAACGTTTAATATTTGCATTACTAGCATCATCCATTAATCTGATTGAATCCGTGATACTTTTTTGTAAGTAAAATGAATTGACATTTATCGAGGACGGAATAAAAAATTATAGTTAATAAACCAGACTTGAATTTAACACTAGTGTAGAACTTTATTCTTTTCATATTAACAAAGTAAATGTAAACTTTATAAACGCAGCAGTATCGTATTTACGTTGACAAAAGTAATAATTAAATTTCATAGTTATTCGTAAAACAGTTATTTCATTTATTTGATTTATCTATCAAAGGATATGGAAGAACCCGAAGAGACAATTTCTCGCGGTGAATGGAATAAATCGCGTGAGAAATTTCAACTAGAGAAATGACACTAGCTACGTCAACAAACTGATCATCTTCGTTTCTTAATTTCATTGTGAAAATACATTCATTTCAATGCGTCACGATAAAACGACGCGAGTTTTTATAATTTAAGATCCAATTCTAAAATTTAAACTTCAAACTGTACGACTTAAAAAGTTAAAATAGTAGGCAGAAAGAATTCTAACGTCCACGTGTGAAAGTATGGAAATACGTCGGAAGATCACAGGGGATTGTAAAATTGAAAATTGGACAAAGTCCGCGGCGGAAGACTAAGGAAGATTTTTCAATTCAGCAGTTGAGCTTGAACAATAATTTTGCAGATTACGCGGCCGCAGGAACACGGCGGGAAGCTTTGATATCCCCGTGAGATAACGCAAATTCCGCGCAAATAAATAAAAAACTGTCAACGGGGCGAAGAACAAGAAAATCCGCGTTGAATGATTCGAAATTTCCACCGAATTTCAAACGGAAAAACACAAAAACTACCGATCAGACATGCAGAATGTATCAAAAGTCGCGAAGTAGTTGAATTATAAATAAGGAGACGAAGAAAAGGACATAAAGCTCGAGGAAACTGGAAGAAAACAAGTTGATGACGTAGATGTTTCCGAAGAAGTGCGTGCGGGGAAACGGGGAGTATCAACTTCATTCCCTACACGTATCTACTCGCTCGCGAGTCACATTCTCGATCTGGCGATCTTTCGAGTTAGCGCACGAGTCTCACTCGAGGTTGTCGCGGGAGTAAAACGACACGTGCGGCGAACCGCACACGGAAATCAATTTGAAAGTTTGCGGGCAGGTCTGTGTGAAGTTTCGACGAAACGGTTGCAGACAATACTTGGATAAATATTTGGAGCCGAAGCAGACGAGTACTCGAGGAGTTCGCTTTCTTTCGGTGAGTGAATCGATCTATAGATCGATGGAAAAGTTTTCTGAAAATGTGTAAACAATGCTCGAAAGGGTTGGATTCGGGTTGAAAATTTACTAAATTATAGTAAATCGACAAGCGTCGGTGAATAATTATGAGATAATTGGGAAAAATCCAAGCGGATGTTGATATAATAGTGATATCAACTGTAGACAGGAAGCCGTCAATCGCACCTCTGAGTAGATATCGATCCAAACAATCGGTTTTTGTTATTGTCATTCAATTGTGAAATAACTGTTAGAAATATTAAGTAATTGCGACTCAGATAAAATATATAACTTTTTTTTCTGGAAAATTTAATAGTATTTCGATGAATAACAACGTGCAGAGAAATATATAAAATATCGAGATTAATTTTATAGAATAATTATTACAACGTACAGTGAATAAAATGAATTTCAATGTTTCATTCGACTAGACGCGTGTGTATTTATTTTCAAACATTTGTAAAAATACAAAGATATGCAGTTCACTGATAAAAATGTAATAACATAACCTGGCTTTAATCTTAAAGTTAAAGTTCAATTCGTAAAAATGTAACTAATAACATAACCTGGCTTTAATCTTGAAGTTCAATTCGATCAGTTGGAAAGTTCGAAATAAAAGCATTTATTTATTTTCCAAGAAAGAAAAAGATAGATTTTATTTTGATTTTCTGAAATGCTTTTGAAGAATAATAGAGCATGCAAATAAAAGTCACGAAGTCGACTGCGTCATTACACGTAGACTATGCTATTTTGACAAGTCATTCTACAATACTAATTTACAAGAGATTACAAAAAGTACTCGAAATATGAAAAAATAATATAAAACATCCATCGATAATTTCTCACCCTTTTATTTATTTTAATTGTTCTCAAACGATCTGCATTAAAATTTCTTAGTTTATTGAACATTCTCGTAACAAATATGCGCAGAGTCCGAAATATAATTTTGCCTTTTTGTAACGAAAGAATTTCGAATTTACGATAATATCACTTTCCTGAATTGTATAAATCAATGAAAAAAAAAAAAAAAAAAAAAAAAAAATGGNAGAAATATAAGTATGTGCCTTTTTTGACATACTTTCGATTGATTATATTAATTTGTAACAAAATAATTGAAACATAACTTCAGAAAGTTCTGCGGGGAACAAAATTTTTACGAGGTAAATTTTAAAACGAGCCGCGCGCACTCCACGAGTTGCGCATCACTGATTCAGAACGTTAGCTTGATAATATTCTTGCAGTAGAGATGCATAAAAATTCGTATCGAAGTCAATTGAAACTAATGTGGCCAATTGTGATCTCAGGGCAGATGACAATTATTCTTAAAAATGTCTGTCTATTACCTCGTAATCTTGACACATTCGCTGTTGATTCGATTTTAGATCTAATAATTATCACGCAAAAGATATATCTGTATATCTCACGTACTGCAGTTCTCGAAAATGGCACGAAAGTTTCGTTAATTTGTGTCTTACGTTCAAGTTAAAATTGCTTAAGATTCAATATTCGCAGTAAATCACTTTGTACAAAACGACACTGACGTTAACGGGAAAAATCATAAATTACGGAACGTTTGTTTTATGTGTTGTGGAATAGATTATTATAGATATGATTATTTAAATTACAGAGTTACATATAATTATAGATTATAGAACAAAATAATGAATTTATAATTCATCTATAAATCTCACACGCGTCTGTCAAATTTCAAAGCAAAAGGTATTCTGTGAGTTTGAAAGCAATTTCTTAATCTCTAAAAATTAAACACTGAAGATATGAAAATAATAACGTTGGAATGCCTTAGCAAGAAATAATAACTAAGTAACGGAAGAGTTAGTCATACTGCTTAACATTGCTTAACAGTCTTGAATTGATAAAATAAGGTTAATAAGGCAAGTGATTTATTGTATACATGTAAGGTGTATTTTAACGCTGTTTCCGAGAAACATTACAAACATTACAAACATAGTAAAAAGTGGTAACAGGAATTCGAAATCCTACCACAACTTCTTGTCGTTTATGATATATATATATATATATATTATGATAAAAATAAAATCGATTTACAATGCAAACCAGTAATTCAATGGCCAACGTAAATATGCTGATGCATAAATATGTATGTCAATCAAGAATGCTCTTATAAGACGTTATATCCAGTTTATTACCATTTCGAATTTTTATTACAATCTTTTTAATAAAACACTTGAGAGCCTGTGTTTAAAAGTTTTCCATCTTAGAATATGCTAAAGTTTTGGGGGAAAAACCGTCTGACAAAGAGAAACGCCTTGCCCGAGAGACTACTTTTATGAAGTAAATCAGCAAAACATTGTTATAAATTAATATTGAATATTGAAAATAGAGTGCCTGCCAGAATATAATTTACATATTTTTGACATATTATATACTGAATTTGAATATGTATGGTGAGAACAGATCTCTACTTAGGCTTCATCTTTCTGATTCATAAAACTATGAAATTTTATAAAGTGATGTGATTGTTACACTCAAACGATAAAACACGTTTCTCTCGTCCAAATCTCTCTGTTCGTGAAAGTATTAATTTACAGTCGATGAAATTTCACGTAATTCGCAGGGATCGCATACAATACACGCTGTGTATGAAACTGTTATATCTATCATTAAATGATAATCCGAAAATATGCAAGTTTGTATACGAAATAATGCTCGCGAAGCACGTAATGCATCAATAGCATTACAATTATGCAACATACATGGAACGAACAATAAAATAAGACATATAATTCATCATTATGCGTAGTTCTCTCCGCATCGTCGCAAGATTTTTCCATGTCATAACTTAGATTTCACAACTTGTTAATGGTATTAATTATTATTACATTTTCTTCTACGTTTAGTGCGTGAATTTGCAACGTCAAAACAGGAAGAAATAACAACAAAAAGAGACTAGAAAAGGTTGTTGTAAAAATTCAGAAATATTTGCATACTTCTTGCATGATAATGACGTAGAAATGATCGATATGTTAATTACGGAATAGAATTATTTATGGACTATTATTGAACGATGATATTAACGTGTCATAATAAGAAAATTTCGTTTTTATACAAACTCGAGGGAAGGGTACGTTCATTAGTAGAAGTAAACAATAATTTCCGCGTCAGTTTGATTTTCACGTGGACTGAATGCGGAAATTGAATGACGACATTGGAGAATAAGATCACACGAATGAATATACATGTGTCACGTGTACATAATGATCGCCAACGATCGTTTGTCTCGATCAAATTCTTGTTTATCACTTTATGTGAATACGGTAAGCGTGAAAATTTGCGAGACACGGATCGAACGAGAAATAAAGGCGTAAAAATTGGAGAATGATTTTCCGTGCAATTAATTATCATGACCATGATTTGAGACGAATTTTACGAAAAATTAGGTTACGTATCAAATCAGCTGCACGTATGATGATTCGAGATTGTGGAAACAGAAATGGAAATCCAAGAGGCATAGTCACGATGTTTCACAATTTCATGCGAGACTATTAAATTGTACTATCTAATGACTGGTCTTCGTAAATAGGTACTGTCACATGTTACTCGTGAGTGGCACCTGGCATGAATTTAAACTTCGACTTGAATAAAACGTGATTCATGGTTTTTTCATTTGATTTCACGCGCGTGTATGACAGAAAGATAGTGTTGAATATCATAGGCCACTCCCATGACGACGTTATTGAATTAAGTGTATTGGAGAGTTACATTTCTGTGCCATATATTATGTCATAAATTTCATCATTTACTACTACAAACGCTCATTCATTGACCAAGATATGCTATTCTTATTATTTCTTCCTTATCTATAAGATATGTTTTCTTCTTTCTCATATCAGCCCGCAATGTTTCGTACAGTTCGTACACGTTTACTCAAGGCAATCACACACGTGACATTTACACGCCATTTTTATCTTTCGTATATTTATTCATTTCTGGTATAGTGCAACGTATTAATATATTTATTATTTCGTCTACTGTACATACTACTTTGTTTCGTGTTTTCAATAACTTTATTTCGTTTTTTTTTTCTGTTCTTCGTACACATAAATTTATAAATTATCAATGAGCGGATTAATTGTGATTAATAACCGACAGGTTGTGAGACTCATCTTGCAAATATGCCATGAAAGTTGTTGAATTGAATTATTTCAGCAATCGACTTGAAATGAACTCTTTCTAAAAGAAAGAATGATGCTCTATTCTATTTCATCTCCTAACCATTCCAAGGCTTTTTCGTATTTAAAATCTGTTTCCGCACAATAGAATACCGCGTTCGCCTCGAAGTGAACAAAACTTTATGTAACTGAACGATCTTATTGTAGCACTTGATTGTCGGTTACGTATAGCAATTGACTTTGACGCAGCAGGTAATTGCAAGAGAGAAAAAAAAAGAAAAAAAAAATTTGCAATGAGTTTCATTTTCTCGACCTGCTATAAAATTGCCAAAAAAAATTGCCAATATATTTCAAGCTAAACGCAATAATAGCAGCGTTTAATTGCGTCATATGATTTAAATTGCTTGTAAATAGATGAGATAAACTACGTCAATGGTCAATCTAGGTAAACTGTAATAGATGCAGATGGGAATGTTCGTATGTACAGTTTCCTTGAAAACGTTTTAACACTAAACGTACCAAGCGGGGTCAAATGGCCCCTTTTCAAAATTTACTTTAAAATCGTACATTCGTTGTCCGACTTTTTGTAAATTCTTATATTATCTGATTATTCAATTTCTCGTTTTCTGTTTTTCTCTTGGCTTATTTTTTACCGAGGAAAATTTTTCGCATACCTTATGTACCGCGAGAGGCCATTTGACCTCTTATGGTAAGACAGGTATACGTAAAATGTCGGTAAGTTTAGTGTTAAATTCCAGCAGAGCGTAGTATTTTGCAGTAAAAATAACTACCACAATAAGAGCAACAACGAATAATAGTAGGTACTACGTTTGAAGCCTTGATGACCATACAAATTTCAATTTTATTTGAAGAAAAAAATAAAATAAAATAAAATAAAATTCCTAATCTAAAAGAAGAATCGAATTTCTAGCTACTATAGTAAATGACTTTCACGTCAAGTAAACGAAGCACCATGACACTACTACCAAGGCTCTACTTGCCTTGAAATCATCGTTGAGCAACGTTATAACGAACATACAACGTTTCGTAATATTCCTCTGCAATGTGAAAAGAGATGATATTCTACCATTATGAAGTCGCACGTTGTATGTTCTATGGTTATAAATAAGGCAAAAAATATCTTTATTTTATCCACGGTCCTTAGAATACTAGAATAGAGGTACTAGAATATTAATACATAAAACAGAGCAGTAATTACACCGTGTAATGTAGATTATAAAGAGTAAAAATAAATTGGTCTCATTTGCATAAGTAGTCCATAAATAGACGTAAAACTATAGCAATCTGAAATGAAACAAAAGGACAAAGTGTTATTTCTTCGCTATCTCGTATGTTAATTGTAACACTGCATTATTTATAATGCTGATGGAGCCTGAAAAATTGCATAAGATCCTTTTTCTTTACCTTTTACAGAACATCGAGTTTCGAAATCAATCTACGTAAACAATCACACGTTATATGTGTTGTTTATTCATCACGTACTCAGGTCTTTTTTTCTCGTCAGGTTTGTTTTTCTTTTGTTAATGATAGCAGATAGTCGTTTCAATATGATTTATTTGCAAAAATGGTCAGATGATTATTCAATTGGAAGGTTTGATCATAAACAGTAATTGATTATTGGAACTGCGAATATTTTTCGTAAACGCATTTGCAGCGACGAAGCTTCAGAAAATGTAATTTGCATGCAATTAGTTAATGATTCGCCAATCGAAATAGTCTAATGAGCACAATGTAGACTTTGTTATCCTTATGTGATTATTTTTTTTTCGAACTGCAATATTGCAACAGCGTCGAGAAAAAAAACTATCCATTTCCAGTGTAAATCAATTATCAAATTTACATTAAATTGCCTCAGTAACAATAAATTAAGATCGATTATAACAATTTGATGATATTTATGATAATTCATATCTTTCATAGACACACTTTACCGATAATTTGCTTAATGATGAGGAATCGTCATTATAAAACCAGCATTTATAAATGTTTTGTAAATTGCGAACACAATTACCCATAATAAATAATAAACAATTTTTTTAATCAAATCGTTACCTCAATGAAACTTTATCTTTCATATTTCGTTAGATCGTTATATAACTAAGTTTAATTGTCAATATGAATCGATCAAGAGGAACGAAACTACGCTTAATGAACAATTTCATTTGTATAATCTTGTCGCATGCAAATACGATGGAGTAATACCTTTTTTTTTTTTCAACGGATAGTTCAGGAAATAATTGCGTAGGATGTTTCAAATGGGACACCCTGTATATGCAGCTACGAAGAGAATAACTGCGCGATAAAGTTTTCGCTATCTTAAACGTTAATCGCGTATAACGAGCGAATGCAATAAATATCGATACAATGGATGTCATGAATAATTTAAAATTTCTGAATAGTGCCTTTGATACGATAACAACGATTATCTATTATCATATTTGCATACGGGGGGGGGGTAGGTAAGCTGTAATTAATGATGCCAAATTGTGGAATTCAAGAAGCCAAGAAAAAAACAAAGGAGAAAAGTATTACGTTATTAGTCACTCAATCATTCAACTTTTCCGTTTACAATTCCTTTTCATGCTAAATTCGAGGTATAATTTACTAAGAATATTTACTCTAAACGTCGGAACTTCGAAACCCAAGAGAGTTTCGAGTTTCGAAAAGTCACAAATTCACGTTTGTAAATTTTCCGTGACTCGGAATTCTAGGAGCTCAGATAAAAAAAAAAAAAAAAAAAAAATAAAAAAAAAANCGTGTATGTTGCTTTGTAAATTTTCTTTTGATCATCGATATACGATGTACGTCAACGTCAATGTATAATAACTACTTAATTCACTACAATGTATAATAACTACTTAATTCACAGAATAATATAAAATTGCACAGATAACACATAAATTGCATGATAATTGCACGCCAGCATTATACCGGTTGGAAGTTCTTTGACTCTACGTTTCATTCAGTCGCGGTTGTAATTATCTGTAATACTCTATTTACTCTTCTATTACAGGTGTCTGCGAGATATTTGCGAAGTATATATTGGCTCGAGAGAAGCGTGACGGGCATGAGAGAAACAGGAAGCTGAAAACACGGACCGTTCGCCAGATAACACAACCGAGTGATAAATTAAAATAGAAGTGTAGAATTAATTCCCAACAAGTTCCGATTTTTAAACTGATAGTGACAGAGGCGAATGAACTGATGAGGATGAACAATGAATCGAAGAACGAATAATTGAAATTGTTCAAAAAAGAATCTTCACGGTCGATTAATCGTTGTTGCAATTTTATAATTTGCAACGTTGCGACGTTCGTGTCGTTCAGGGAAATTAAAAATACATCAAGAGATCAACTTCTCGTTTTTATACTCAATGCAATGTAACAATGTTGTTATGACATCACGTCAGAAGAAGAAGAGATGAGTTGCTTCAATTAAAAATTGATAATTCGTATCAGAAAACGTGCGTCGAGATTTATCAGTGAAAGTATAATTATACGTCGACACGTGGTATTCAAATTCAGTTCAAATCCAGACAGACAAGTGTACTTGAAAACTCGTTAGAAGCTTTCCTCTTACAATTACGAGATAAAAGGGTTATAAAACATCATGGGATACGAATTAGAGCGGCTCGTGATTAGATATAAACGTCGGCCATATTAAAGGAGCTCGAAAGTCCGCGAGGATCGAATTATCGAATCAAACGATCTCGACGGAAATCTCGATAATAATGGAAAGATACAAGTGAAGAAATATACTTCGAAACTGAGCAGAATAGTCCTCGGGAAAAGAAAGTTGATAAAAAAAAGTAAATAAACGCTGCAGATATCCCAGATCTGCATGACATCCGGTCGAAAGATAAAGAAAGGCGAATTATCTTTCAGTGGGTCAGACAGATCAGTAGGCCGCGATGTATCAAAGAGTAGTGTTGTTAAGCCTGCCGAGGACTGAATCCATCAATATTCAGTTCGCTGATCTGACTTGCGAGGTGAGAGATGGCTTCAAAGGCCCGTTGAAGAAAATCCTGAACAACGTGAGCGGAACGTTCAAAACTGGAGAGCTGTCCGCCATAATGGGGCTATCCGGCGCAGGGAAATCCACGTTGCTGAACATTCTGACAGGATTCCAGAGGGACAAGTGGACAGGGAAGATCGATTACATCGGGAACAGGAAGAAACACAGCTGGAAAGAGTACAGGAAGCAGTCGTGTTACATACAACAGAACGACTGTTTGCTGCCGCTGTTCACCGTCTGGGAGATGATGTGGATGGCCGCGAATCTGAAAATCGGCGAGAGCCTCAGTCGAAAGTCGAAGGAGATGCTGATCGTCGAAATGCTGGAGAATTTGGACCTGAGCAAAACGAAGGAGACGAAATGCGGCCGGTTGAGCGGCGGGCAGAAGAAGAGGCTCAGCATCGCTCTGGAGCTGCTGGACAATCCACCGGTGATGTTTCTGGACGAGCCGACCACCGGCCTTGACTCTCTGTCCTGCTACCAGTGCATCAGACTGCTGCAAGGTTTGGCCAAATCTGGCAGAACGATCATCTGCACGATCCATCAGCCGAGCGCCGCCATTTACGAGATGTTCGACACCGTGTACCTGTTGGCCGAGGGCAGGTGCATGTACGAAGGAGCTACGACGAACACGATAGCGTATTTCGCCAGTGTCGGCCTTCACTGTCCCAAGTACCACAACCCGGCCGATTACATGATCGAAGTGGTGAGCAAGGAGTACGGCGATTTCAACGATCAGCTGGTGAAACTGAACAACAACAAGGAGAAATCGTGGCGGCTCGACACCTCGACCACGATGTGTCTAACGAACAACAATTCCATCGACGAGAGCAAAGTCGGCGTGCTCGTTTGTCAACCGTCGGAATTCCAGAAGTTTTTCGTGCTGATACATCGTTTCATGATCCTGCTGTTCAGAGACTGGACCGTCACCCACCTGAAGATCGCCAGTCATATTTTCATAGGAGTGATATTAGGCCTGTTGTTCACGGATATTGGTCAAGACGGTAGCAAGTCTTTCAACAACGTTGGATTCCTGCTGATCACTTCCGTGTATATCTGCTACACGAGCATGATGCCGGCGGTGTTCAAGTTCCCCATGGAGATCGAGATATTGAAGAAGGAGAGATTCAACAATTGGTACCAGCTAAGAACGTACTTCGCCGCGTCGTTCGTGTCCAACTTACCTATACAGATACTGATGGCCATCATTCACGTCTCCGTTTCGTATTTTCTCACCGGACAACCCATGGACATCAACAGGTATTTAATGTTCTCATTCGTGGCCATTTTGACGGTGCTGGTGTCGGAAAGCTTCGGCCTCTTGATCGGTGTTCTGACGAACCCTACGAACGGGACGTTTCTCGGTGCCATTATACTCTGCGCAATGCTGGGCGTGTCGGGCGTTCTGGCACTTTTCAAGGACATGCCGCGTGTTTTGTATTACAGCAGTTACATCAGCTATTTGAAATATACGATACACGGTTTCGCTCAAGCGCTTTACGGCAACAACCGCGAGAAAACGTTCTGCCCGATCATGTATTGCCACTACAGCATGCCCAAAACGTTGATGACGGAACTGTCGATGACGGATGGAAACTACTGGATGGATATCTTCTATTTGTTCTGCTACTACGTACTCTTCAGGATCGCTGTCTACTTTTTGCTCAAGAGGAAACTCTCCAAGGCGTGAAGGAATCTCTCGACGCGTGCGAAGTTTCCTTAAGTTTACGAATAAGGAAGACTGATTTTTTTGTTTCTTTTTTATTTTTCTGACAAAGCAGTTAATAACGCAACGATACGATGTGACGTGTCTCTCGCAAGATGACAAATTATGTACGTACAAAAATATTCGTATGCTTCTGCAATTATCAACATTGAACGGTTCATCTCTATGTCAATCATTTCTAGATTGCGGGTTTCCGTGCAAATTTGTACTTTCGAAAGTATAATGAAAAATAGGGAATTATCTTAGCTATTGTACATTGGATATCTATATTGTGTTTCTTCATGCTACGTATAAATATAAAATTCTCTGCAAGTGTATTAATCAAATCGTTTCAATATGTATCATCGTTCGAAAGAATTTTGAAAGTCTCGACCGTCAGAGAGGTACGAATATTTTTGTGACTCACTGTATTTTCTAATGTTCGAAATAAGCCGAATATTTATGACAATAGTGTTTGATTTACGAATTTAAATTTGTGATATTACTAGAGAGTATATCGTATTACTGAGGGTGCTTCAAACTTGAAAAAGTGCCGAGTGACTGTGTAAATAGAAACGAGTGCATTCGAACGATATCTCCTCGACTTATTCATTTAAATTGATTAGAATCTTGGAATACTACTCGAGGAATGATGTAATATTTGCATGGATATTTCTTCTCTGACTAAACATTACGGTCTTCCTCTCATTATCATTTAATTATTTCATGACGTGGAACATAAACTATTTAATAATAGTATTCTGTAGCGTATAGAATTGAAACAGGCGATTTATGCGTGTGATTCTTGATCTTGATGATATATAAAAAAAAAAAAAAAAAAAAAAAAAAAAAAAAAAAAAAAAAAAAAAAAAAATAAANTTTCTGAAACCAGTTAAAATTTGTATTACAAAGCTTAATAGATTCTGCATAGCATTTGCATAAGTCGTTAATCAACTAAATGATTGAACAATGAATGTTCTTGTAGCATTGTACAAGATTTAAAAGTTATTGCGTTAAAAGTCTTAACGTATCTACACTATGTATATGCTTTTGCATTTATATGCATAAGTAGGCGGCTGGTTATTAGAAATAGAAACTAAAAAACTTAAAACGAATAAAGTGACAAAAAAAAAAAAGAAAAGAAAAAAGACTAACAGCACGATGGTTCATTTTGTCTAATACTAGGAGTGTGTACAATATGTAGAAACGAAAGCTCGAGTGAGAAAGAAAAAAAAAAGGGACGGGGGGAAGAGAGGGAATACATGTGTCAAGCGATGAAAAAAAAAACAATTAGCATAAAAAGAAAGAAAAAAAAAAGTGAACATGATAAAAAAAGCCGCAATCAGGCAGACACACGTGATTATGGAAAAAATGGCACATTTATTATATTATTAGTGATAATAATATTACTAGTGATAATTATACATTTTTTTTTTCTTTCTCAAAACGAAATGCTCTCGACGCACACTCTTTTAATTTTTCTTTCTCTCTCTCTAACTCTCATACACATGCATACTCTCACCCTCTCTTTCGCTCTCTTTCTTTCTTCCCTTTCTTCCACATTCTCCCAAACTCTCTTCCAAATATATGCATAATTATTCAGCAGCTCGTGGTTCGATCGATGTTAATACGAGACCGCACCTGATTTCTTTTTCTTCTTTCTTTTTTCTTTTTTTTTTCAGTTAACAATCGCATGCATGTCGGAAATATAGTTTCTTTATCCTCCTAAGGCCCGGTGTCACGCGAAACTTAGCCACACGCTAGACCTGCGTACGTTTTTTTTTCCTCCTTTAATTACATATTATACAATAATGTTCGTTAAGATCTAATATACACGTGTGATTTTTTTTTTATCTTTCACTTGTCGACAATCGTGTCCTGGGCGAACGAGAGGATTCGTCGGCGTCGCCGTGCGTCGATCGCGCAATTACTACTATTATTCAATTAATCGTGCGAAACTTCGTAGCACACGTCCTGTCCCGATACACGCTCTCGATGTTCGTTCTCTTTTCTCCTTGTTCCCCGCTCCATTTCGCTCGACGCGAAAAAATTACACGCGGTCAACCAATCGAGAAAGATCCCATCGATCCGGGTCGTTCCGCGAATTCCAAAGTTCGAGCACACGCCGAGGAACATTGAAATTCGCACGCGAATTCCGATTTCAAACGATCGATGCGATCCTCCGGGCTCGATCGTTCACGAAAACGATCTCCGGCCCACCCCGTTGTGATCTGCGATCCGTTCGAAACGAAAAGAAAAGGGAAAAGGCCAGAGAAACACAAGTGAAGCGAGTACCGAACGCACAGAACACAATTCAGAGAGAGAGAGTGTGTGTCGAAATATGCAATCGATATATCGTGACGATTGAATATAGTAGAGAACTGCGCGTGTGGACAGACGCCCTTTCTTCGGCGATTTCCTCGAACCCTTTCTTTTTTTTCTCTCTTTTTTTTCAAACTTGTAGCCGAGTTACGCACTCCCTTCATCTTTTTTTCCTTTCACTTCTTTCGTTTCCATCGTTTTCCACTTCATTTCGACTATCTAAGACTATCGACAGGTGTGCCTAGTTTAGAGACGGGCTTACGAGCTATTTATTGTCGTTATTATTTTACATGATTACCATTCGCGGATATAAGTGCGTGAACGCATTTGTGTAATGCGTGGTCTTCGTGCCTAGTTTTGTTATCTCCCATGAATCTCGCCGCTGATCTCCTAACGCGTCGTCTTGATTTTATAACTTTTCCGCGTTTCCTTGCTTCTCTTCTTTCCCCCCTCCCCCCTTCCTTCTTACATTTTCCATTTTCTGTTCGCTTCTTCCTTTCTTCCTTTTTTTCTCTTTCGGAGATAATTACTCGCGGCGCGGCGCGCGATCTCGACGTTGAAAATTTCGATTTTAAAAGTTAAAGCGAGGTTGTGCGAGTTATCTATCGATCCGGGCTGCGCACTTGATTCTCGTGGTCCGAAAACAAGGACACGATACTCTGCAACGTGTTACTCATACGCGGCCTGTTTCCACGGTCCTGATATCCTACGGTTATATTCTCGTTTCTTCCCTTTATTTTCGCTTTCGGTTTCTCGTTCAATCGTTTTTCTTCCCCCCCCCCCNCTCGTTCGACAAGCGAATAGCAAAGGTAAGTAAATAAGAAATTCGGATTCGAGAGAACAGCGAGAGAGAGAGAGGAACACAAAAGGTAGAGAGAGCGAGACACACGCTAGTAAAGAAATTCCTTGCCACTAAGGACCGTGCGAAACGTTCGATATGCCTTTGAAGAAAAATATAGCTGTGTGATTCCGCGTGATATGTTCCAGGAGAAGTCGATTTGATCGCGTTAACAGCCGGAGACGCGGGCCGGACAGACGATGGAGACAACAACTTTCCTCTTTCTTTAAGGGGACAGAAAAAGTAGTAGTAATAGTAATAATAATAGTAATAATAGTAATAATAGTAATAATAATAATAATAATAATAATAATAATAATAATAATAATAATAATAATAGTAGTAGTAGTAGTAGTAGTAGTAGTAGTAGTAGTAGTAGTAGTAGTAGTAGTAGTAGTAGTAGTAGTAATAATAATAATAATAATAATAATAATAATAATAATAATAATAATA
>NIPQ01090077.1:990-18717 GCA_002806875.1 Lepidotrigona ventralis hoosana
TATTAAAAAAAAAAAATTATAGTAGAGAAATATTTTTCATTATTTAAAGTTCTATATAATATTATTCTGATATTACCTGTATATTATAAATCATATATTATGGTATACTCATCAGTCATTTAATACAAAAAGTATATTTAAAAACTGTAGATATCAAAGAAAAAATATAGGCACAACTAAGAACTAAACACAACTGATTCCATTAAATAAATTTTTACTTGAAATTTTTTGTCCTCTAAATATTATTAAAATAATACAAGCATTGCTACGTGTCTGATACGATGGAATTCCATTAAATAAATTTTTACTTGAAATTTTTTGTCCTCTAAATATTATTAAAATAATACAAGCATTGCTACGTGTCTGATACGATGGATCGTTTCGTTCGTACTCTGATACAAGGAACTGTGTAAACCATACGAAGGAAAGGAGGACAAGATGAAAAGATTGAACTATCAATATAAAAAGGAGAAATATATACAAACGTTATGCTGGAAAATTCTCGGAATTAGAGTAATTCGTTTTATTTACAGGACGGATCAACATACGAAGGAAAGGAGGACAAGATGAAAAGATTGAACTATCAATATAAAAAGGAGAAATATATACAAACGTTATGCTGGAAAATTCTCGGAATTAGAGTAATTCGTTTTATTTACAGGACGGATCAAGTGAAATGATGTTTCTTTGGTAAGTTAATCGCATTCTGCATTAAAAGCAAAAAATCGCTGGGTAAAGAGTTGACTGAGGACCAGAAGGAGCGTCTATGAATCAGAATACTGCATTACGAAATTTCATAAATTCTCTTTAGGTGGCTCTTAGACGCTTCGCGTTTCGTCAAGATCCGTGTTTTTCACTTGAAATAGTAATGAGCTCGCGTGAATATAAATTCTTATGGCTATCTATCCATCTGCTGCGATTGGAAAATTTATTTATCATATATTCTCGCGTGAACTATTTAATAACGTTGATAATGCTCGAAAAATATCAAATATCGTCCTATGTTGTTTTATATGATGCGAGATATGCGAATTTAAAATGTTTATATATATGATTTGTAGGTTGCAGAAAAGGAATGTTTAATACATTTTTAACTAGATTTCTAATTATTCACTATATTACAAAAAACTAATTATTTTTTTATCAGTTAGAGAACAATTTTTAATTCGATAATGAGCTGCAGATGAAAATGTNATAGGCAGAAAAGGAATGTTTAATACATTTTTAACTAGATTTCTAATTATTCACTATATTACAAAAAACTAATTATTTTTTTATCAGTTAGAGAACAATTTTTAATTCGATAATGAGCTGCAGATGAAAATGTATGTCCAAAATGATGAATATTATATTATTGGAAATATTATTTTACGTTTTCTGCGTTTCTCTTGTTGAATTTTAATAAATACACGAAACTGAACAGTTTATAAATAACAATAAAATAAAACCATACATTTATTTTCATGGATTTAATAAAAATCAGTAATAACGCAATTAAAATATTACAAGCGTAATTGCAGTAAATTATAAAATTATACTAAATTTAATTCTATGATTTTATATTTCAATGCAATTTCAATTATTGTGAAATACATATAGGAAATAAATTATACGAGAGAAACATTTCGCATAGAAATGTTGAATATTATATACGCACACATTCATGGTTATGAATAAAGAAAAGGGGTTTCTAAAGTGTAGGGAAACGATAATAAAAATTGTGATATTAAGATTGAGAATGAGGAGGACATCCAAGCGATGTTTAGAATGGTTCAAACGAATCTACTGAATAATAGAGAATGGTAGACAGTAACTGTAAGGGAGCAAGTGTCCCCGATTATAACAAAAGTGAAGGGGCGAAGCTCGGCTCATTTGTTATTAACCAGCGTAGTGGAGCGTCGAAGTGCAGAAAGACTTGGAACACGACTTCACACTTTGACTCGCAACCCTTGGTAAATTTAGTTAATTATCAGTCAAACTTCCGCGAAGAAGCTTGCTTCCTCTGCGTCTCAGTTTGTCTGATCCTTCTTCCTTTTCCAGATGTAAAACTTTATTTTCACTGCTTTTCATACTTCCATATGCCTGGCACTTGTATATTTCAGTTTTTAAACAATTTGAAACATTTAAAGGTTATTATAATATATACAGAGTAAAATTAATTTGTTGCAATTAATTAAAACAATTGGATAGCAGTTGATCTTGATATAATTAATTTACGATTAATGTGTCTTTTATGTTTTATTTTTTCTTCCTCTTGGTGTTTGGTATTATGAACTATATTGTTTTTTAATGACTAATATATAGTATATACTAATAGAAATATTGTGCAATATAAAAAAAAAATATAAGAACAAAAATATGAAATGATAAAATTAATAAAATATTTTTATATATGTTGAAAATGAATTGTTATAATTCTCCGATCCAATCAGAACTATCAGCAGTTCAATATTTCGACTATATTATACATAAACGTAATTTGATATTTATAAATATAGTTCACCAACCGTTTCTTCACATAAAAACTTGTATGAAATACGTACATGTTCAAAATTCTACGTGCATGATTTTTAATTTACGAAACGAATTGTGCATACAAAATTGAATTTGTTGAATATTTTTCTAACGAACACAGCACAACAATGCTGAAATACAAAAGTTTTCGTATAACGTTAAATTCATTACAGAACCATTTAACACAATGCAGTTTCAATTACGTAACGTATTTCATAAATTAATAAAGTTATGGATTTCAGAATATTTTTCTGAGAAACAAAATTTATTATAACTGTGATTTTGATTATCTAAATACAATTACTAAATCGGTATCATAAAAATATAATATATATAACTTATTTGAAAATTTCATCTTATTTGTTTATTGCTTGACTATTTTATCAATCTACTATTACAAAACTATTAAATAACTTATTAATAACAATTATTATCCTACATTTTTCAAATCGAACATATCCTTCTTATTCCTAGAATATCGTAACGCATATAATATTTTATTCTCCTAACGTTAACCCACGATGCACGCACTTTTCTACAAAAAAAAAAAAAAAAAAAACAAATTCACTAAATATTTCAACTGTTGTCATATAATCCATATTGTTTCTATTGTTATACCTATCAAAGTGATCAGACCCATCTTCTAAACCAAGTNATCCTCGGTGCTTTTGGCCCCTTCGTGATGAACGTTAGCGTGCATCTTCAACTTTCATTTGAAAAATCCAGATGCCGTCTGGAACAGAAACCACAGCGCGGATACGACGCGATGCCCGATCGGCGATGCACCATATAATTCCGCGACGCAGACTTTCGCGGTTGATTTACAATCGGCCGAGCGCAACCTGGTCTGATAATCAAACGGCAGTATTCGATTGGTTGCGCCAACGTGGACGTGCGCTCGAGCGGGCGCTTGTCTCCATATATTGGACAGTGCAGTGCGTTGCACGGGCCGGTTACGCCGAATCGAGGATACCAAGGAAAATCAATTAGCCGGGCAAACTGTTTCGACTGCGGCTGTTTGCCCGCGCGGCAGAGTCGCCAGTGTGTTTCGTCTCGTGCACGTGGTACACGAGTGCGCACGCAATCTCGCGCGCGCGTATACGTGCACGCACAACGTGCATGCACACACGCTATGTGTTCCATGTTTGCAACTGACGCAGAACCCGTCAGTCCGCACGGACACATCCTCGCAACGCTCGTATGCAGCCGCGAATATGTACATACGGGACGAGAATTCGAAATTCGACGGGAAATTGAAATACTCGTAATAACGTGGATAAACGATGGATGCAAAGGTTTTGCTCTCCTTTTTTACTCGGTACAAGTTTTTATAGCATATGAGATAGAGAGGGACGGATTTTGCATTTTTATTGCTTGCTGATGAAAATAATAGATTGATGAATAGAGATAAAATGAAGTATAAAGGAAATAATAGATATGAACAAAGGTAAAATAAAAGTCATGCTCTTCAACTGATGAGATTTTTAAATTCGCGATGAGAATAGAGATTTCGTTTCGTCTCTTGTGTAGGCAAGGCGATTTTTCTTGTATTCGGCTGAAATTAGATTTCAATGTACAAATTGAAACACGAAAATTAGAATATTTATAATAATATCGGGTAGAAAGGTTTTTCTCTTCTTGCCCGACGATATTTCTTTTTCATAGTGTGTGACAAAAAATGTGGATTTTGTCACACACTATTGATATCATATTTTGGAGATAGATGGTATGATTTTGTTGAATAAATTAGGAATTTTTTTTGTATCTATTAGTGTATTAAATTCAAGTCGGTTTAATGTAGTTTGATTAGTATATTAAGGTCCCATAATATACTAGGGTTCAATAGAACACGAAATTCAATTTGGAAATTGGAGTACTTTTAATAAAATAAATAAACGATAAGCGGAAAAGTTTTTGTCCTTTTGCTTGCTATAAATTTTTATAGTGTGCAACAGTTGTATTTTATTGTTTGGAAATATAAAATTATATACGATGTTTAAGTTTGCGATGAAGATTTTTGTTTAGGCGTAAAAAATAATGAGTATATTTTTGCCTATAGATCATCACATTATTTAATACTAAAAACAAAACAAAAATTTTAAGTTTTATAATTCCTGTAGGTTTGTTTTTAGTCTTTTCATTGATTACTAATGTATTTATAGTTCATGTTTTATATCATAAGCTTTAAGGAAGTTTCGTCTGAATTATTTTAGAAGTATGGTTATATTTAATACAATTTCATCGGATATTAAAAACACAGCAATTATACCAAATATAAAATCCCCGGGGAAATATATTTACAATAATTAATAAAACATTAGCACTTATTACCGCATCTTTTTGTACGCCGAGTCGAAATTCATGAATTTATCGTAACGTAGCACGGATTTCAACAAACACCTATTATAAATTCTCCTCCGAAGAAATTTATAGTTTCATTAACCATTGTAAAACGAAATGAATCAGATCGTTTTCATTTGTTTCTATTCGCGAACAAATATAACATTTCGTCGGAATAAATTAAAATACTCAAAGAGGAGATTTCGGAGACTGAACGGGCAGCAATGGCAAATTTCTGGATACACACGCGCCTCTATCAACACGCGTATACGCATGCATGCATGCGTGTCATCGATGTTGTCCGAGCTTTGTATTTGCACTTGATGGACTGTGCACAACTTGCAGCAGAGCATATCCGATGCATCTATGCGCACAGATGTGCAACACACGCGTGCACATGTATTGAATGTGCACACCCGCGAACAACAGAGATACAAGCACACGTATTCACACGCCGCGACATTTGCGCATTGAATTTCAGTGGAAATTTGTGAAACAGTATTTTTGCCGTCGCAATTATAAACGTACGCAATACAGACGCCATTGTTGGCGACACACGCGTATATGTACACGTTAAATAATTAGCGCGGTACAATTTTGGGCTTCATCGAAGCGTGTATTAAACAATGTTTCGGATATAAGCCGCAGAATAATAAACAACGTGACTATTCCATGGAGCAGTACGAATAGCGTTCTTTGACCTAAGCAGCTTGGTTAATCTGCTAAATAGCAAACGCTTATCTTGCAAGGTGCGAAAATTATGGTCCCAAGCAGATTAGGATTATTATTGAATAAAACACAGCGCGCAAAATTATGTTTGCTTCCTTTTCACTGTTAATGAATAAATTACCGGCAGAGAAATAGAAGGGCTTTACTTTTTAAATCTCTTAATTTCATTGTCTGGCGCGTTTAGTGTTCGATTTATCTAAATTTGTATTTAAAAGTACAAGAATTAACTGAAATATTATTTATATGCAATAATGACAGAACTCAAAATTTGTAATTTTGTAAAGAAAAACAGTAGAATTCTATAAGTGTACAAGTTGGAAATATTATTATAAGAATTTGGGCATTTAATGTTGTGCCGTGACAAACTCGTTTCCCTTGAAGTCGCGAGTTTTGAATTATGCCATCATTGCAGCAAATAAGTGATATGTTGAAAAATATTACAGGCATTAATTTTTAAAATTTACTCCGGAGAATTCAGGATAGATATTTCTCTGAATTCGTATCTTGTAATATGTACCATCATCTTTCTCTATCTTTCACTATAGAGAGTTAATCAGTATGAAAAGATAGACTATTTATTATAATATATAGCAAGTGAAAGAAATTTCTATCTAACTTCCGTTTCTTTAGTTGGTAAGAACTTAAAAATGAAAATCTGGTGGTGTAACGATTAGGTCTTCAGACTTTTAGAACGTGTATACAGAAATTTGCATATCTATAAAGATCGCAACGTCTCGTTCACACGAGACACACAGGTATATTTGATCAGCAACGACCTTAGCAACAAGATCATCTGAAAACATACATGGAACATCGGTGTTATATACTATTATCGCCAGAAGATAGCCGAGACAAGTTGAAAAATCTTTCAGTTTAATGAAAACTGTCGGTACGAGAGGATGAAGTATTCATATACTAGTCGCGACTTCTATAACGACGCGATCATTGTCATCGGTATCGATTCGGCTCAGAATTGGCCGACACTTTAATGAGAACGATATTGAATTACCTAATTCTGCGCGGTTCCTAAAATGACTCATTTAATTTGTGACGGCGGCGTCGCGACGCCAGAGTGGCCCGATTCTGTCAATCTTAGTGTCGCGCTTTAAATATACATATTACGCGATTGCCAGGAATAAAATATGCAGACCAGATGAATATTAAGTTCTGCTGACAGGTAAACCACGTCGATATGCATGAATTTCTGTCAGCTCGGAGAAATATTTCGCTGAGTGGATTATCAACAAGGGCCATAGTCCGTCGCTGTTGCAAACCTAAACCTGCGTGGTCACGTATCTTCTTCTTTTGTAAATCGTTTTCCTTTAAATGACCTGCGAGACTGCTGCATCTTTAACGGGTCTGGATTTGGATATTGATTCTATATGTATATAATGGACAGTTTCGACTTATTCCTTGAGCAGACCTAATTAGATTACGGATTCTTTGCATTTATGGAAAATACAAAGAGTGTAAATAGCATGGAAAAATATATGAAATATTTGAAGTATAACTTTTGTAAAGTTACTTTAAGAAATATTACTTCTTGTAAAGTAATTCTTTAGTCTTCGATTAACTTTATAGAAATATTAAATTGCATGAGCGTTGGCAGTATTTTATGTATTTTTGTGTATAAAATAAGAATAAGATGAAATAATCGAATAAGATAAAAATTTCGGAATGTTTTTATCAAAGATATTACAACTATTGTTCTTTGTAGAAAATTGGGCATAATCGTTCTAATAACAAATCACAATTTTAGATAACACGTCATGGCAACAAATAAAGCTTTGCATTAAATTCATAAATAGAATTTAACGACAGCTCATTATTGGTAAATTCAGCCGAGATTTTATTTTCAAATTATATATTTATCATATATTTATTCGTTCAATATCCAGTATCGACATTTTCATTATTGTTTAAATTTTTTTATATAAATAGGGCATTGTGTATTTTACTTGTTACTAAATAAAGTTACATCATGAATATTTTTCTTTTTTGCAAATATATTATAAGAAATAATATCATGAAAGTGAAATCGATAAATTAAACTTTTACGTTACGTATAGTAATAATAAAAAATTATGAAATTATATTAGAATTTTACAGGCTTTTCGACCTTTCAAAGAACAATTACGAAAAATGTATGTATTTCTATATTAGTCTAAAATTGTTTATCTCTTGAAAACATTACTTTAAATTTGGCGATATTTTTCATGCTTTTGCAAAGTGAGATTTTTTTACGAGACATCACCCTTCGATAATTTACACAAATATATTTTTGTTAGTATACGACGGCGAAAGATCTCTGTGAATATAAAAGTCCGTTCCAAAAGTATTTAATATTTAAAACGTTCTGTCTAGACAGACTATTGAGGTCAAAGCGTCACGTTGCAAAATCTTCCCCGTTTTCCATTCTCGACTGAGTTTCTAAGCAATCGACACCTATTTCTAGGAGTTCAATGACATTTAGAACGTGCAAAAGGATCTATGAACACATTTAGATCCAATAAATATTGTACCCTTCTACGTCTTTCACATATGTTCCTTCATATTAGTTCTTCATTTTAATTCTGGATAAATGTGCTGAACAATACTAAATTATTTAATAGCAAAAAAATTTTAAAACTTTAATGTCAAATTATTTTCGAGATATAGTTTTCAATATTACGAGATGTAAGCTTGATGCGTTGATAAATTCTTGGCAAGTTGTTGCATTAATTATCTGTCTGGAAAGAATTTGAAATGTTAAACATCTCTCATAAAGAAGAAAATAATGAAAATCTACTGCTACTTAAAAAAAACTGGTGAACAATATACTGAAATGATGATATTCTTTTAGCATGAATTACTTACAATTAATGTAAGGAATCTGTTTTAGCACATTATGGTAAACTCATTCGAATTTCTGTGGATTCTGAAAAATCACAAAAGAAATGAAATGAAGTATACAATATTACTGCTGTAATTATTACAAACTCTTGGAATAATATAATTATAAACTTAAACTATAATTATACTATTAAATTAGTAAACTTATAATTAAGTAAATAATGCTGTTTTTACTATGTTGTATAATTTCTACATCATTCGATTCTTGAAGATTATAATATATATAATTCGAGAGCATAATATAAATTTGAAATGTATGAGTGAGAGAGAGAGAGATACAAACATGTCGCGGGATGTGAAACACTTAAAAACTGAAGTTTTCGTTTTGCAGAGTCGTATATTGGAAGATGCCTCCATTATGTGCAATTCCTGGTCACCGAGGCATAACGTGAGTACAGTATAACATTACTACCTTTTACTTCGATTACGCTCATAAAATCATGCCCATCTTACGATCACAATGAAAGGATGATAATATTGAAAAACATCAGTTGATCATGGAATTGAATTTTATAGTATGCCTCCCTGAAGAAGAACAAAAGAACTAGAATAAATGAATGCATTTATTAATATTATATTAGTCGCGACAAGAAATTTTAGCATAGAAATTAACACTAACATCATTCACTATTTATTTAAACACGTCATTAGAACTAAAAAGTAATAGGTAAATGAAGAATTCAGGAGTCAATCAGTGTAAGTTACTTCTTATTGAAAGTTACGCCAAGCAAATATTCTCGTCAATTGATAGAACAGTTATTAGTTACTATGATTATAATAATACAGTTATGCAATATATTATATTACCATATTAATATAATATATTATATTAATATGGTTAATATATTATAACATAGTATATTAATGTAGTAATGGATTATATTAATAGATTATATTACGTTATATGGTATTAAATAACTGTTCGATCGACTGAAGATTTTGGCAAGAATAAGATGTTTGTATGGAATTAATTCTTTCTCGATCCGATATTATATTTCTATGATAGTGTGCACTACCATCAAGTAAAAGCACGATAAAAAATCATGTAGCTGTTACAACTCGTGCTTCTTCTATTGAAGACGTTAAATAAAATTTATTTATTAATAAATGTTCGAAATACTAACAATATGAAATACATATATGATACACAATAAGCATCATGAAAGTTGGAAGAGAATACCAAAAATGATACTAATCAAAGACAATTAAAGTCGAAAAATGATGAATTGGAATGAATAAATGGAATAAGAAGAATAGGAAGAGGACAACACGGAACTTTGTTCCTTTATACGAAATTCCCCATAATATTTATGCTTCGCGAAGCCACGTAGTCACGGTGGCTCGGCTGACATAAACTCGCTAACTCGTGGTTACGATTATGGCCAGTAGTAAATTGATTATTTAGATATACGATGAGGTGGTGCGAGATAGTTTGAGTGCCATAAAAAGAGCCACGCGTCGCTTATGCTTTCCGCAAATGCAACAAACACCGTGTCCCTGACAAAACGCGTGCAACTAGCGTACGCGATTTGAAAATTTGTTTGAACAGCTTTTACCAAGCCACTGAAATATCATTTCCAACACGTTACATTGAAAGATATATTAGAGCCGTGTATATTCTCTACATATTGATTTTTATTTGCTCTAGATGTGTAAAATTGGTTTCGGTATGTCATCGATTTGCTATTCATCGACTTGAAGATATCTGACGAATATCAATTGCACGTAACTATCCTTGCATGAGGTCTAAGTAAAAAAAAATACTCATTATAATATTCATTATCGAACATTAACGTGCTATCTTACATAATAAATAATATAGAAATGTACATTGAATATTCTATATATTTTTTCACGTTACCTAAACAATAGGAAATATCCTATAAACGTCTACTTATAAATCACGTGTATTTAACGTAAGTAAAGAAAATTCATAATAAAAATACTATTTAACTCTAACATACAAAGTACAGCAAATTCTAGTGATTTGTTAGGGAGAGTTCAGTGTTCTTAGAGACACTTGAATGTTTACAATTTTCGAAAATAAATGTATCCTATAAACAAACTCAGAACTGTAAAGTGGAAGCTTTACACTTCAAAATGGAACCGAATGAACAGCAAGTTGTAAGAGCTAAAAATATCGACAATTTTTCATCCTTAGTGGTACAGTTATGCCTATCACTGTGTTATAATAAATACAACTCTATTTTGGATATTTTACATATTCTTCCACGTAAAATTCGTGCAGAATTATGCGCATTTTTGCATCAGTTAATTTCCTACAAACGCACAAAAATCCGCAGTCTACTTTTAAGCAACCTTCCCATTGCCTTCTTCAACTCCGGTAACAACAATCTTCTGAAAATCACCGCTCCAATAGATCGATCGATAATTTCATCTCTCGTCAATGGTTCATCGGGCCCCACAATGATTCCAACATCGACGTATCCGCTTATCTATTTATGCTTATACATGCATATTAAATGCCAGCGTGTGCATCTGGTCAAGCACGGTGCACCTGAATATGCGAGCAACTTGCGACCAACAACGAGCAACACAGCGTCCACAGGCTACTTTGCACCGCAATCTCGCGTGTCGCAATATTTCATGTCGCAATCTCCAAGCATTTATCGAATGGTAATTTACAATACAGCACGCGGCGTTCCGCCCGGCTTCCATCAATAATACACGGTTAATTGCGTTATCCAATGAACGGGATGAATTATTAGCGAGCGGGTACCGAATAAAGCTGCGGCGGCGGCGGCGGCGGCTGGTTACGCGACTCGATCGCGACAGACACCGCGGCGGAGCTTCCTGCAGGTAAATATCGAGCGACGTTAATAAATAAATTTGGATCGTTTCTAAATCGATAAGGACGAAGCTCGTCGCGGGGTCGAGTCGCGTCTATGTCGACTGTGACAAATGAAACCGAATTTGATCGGGACGCCGTGGCAGAAGAGAACGGAAATAATATACTCTCTCTCTCTCTCTCTCTCTCTCTCTCTTTTCCCTCCATGCCGCCGCCACCTTCCCCTTCTCCGGATTACTCTAGACGGTACTACGACACACAAGTGTTAATTCTTCCAGTCTGCTCGTTTTCGCGAGACGTCAGATTTTCTGGAATTTTATTCATTTATTCATGCGTCAGACTGCTTCGCGATGTAGGTTATCGAACGGAAATAACGTAATTGTCCCATTTCGCGATATCCGCTGGCCAACAGTCCGCAGAACGTTTCTGCTTTTAGAACCGTATCGCTGATCGTCTCCTTTCAACTTCGCCGTGGCTCGTTTGCCTCCCGTCTATGAATTACGAAATTGTAAACAAGCCGCGGCGACTTTTGTGGTCTTTCTCGAGGAATTGTCTGCTTTTTCATAACGATTTTCGGCCCGCCGGGGGGAAATTTTATTACCGACAATGAGATTCGATGTTTCTTCCAGGAGTATTAATATAGTAAATAACGGTCAGTTTAATTCGTAACAATATTTTGATGAGATCGATTCAAGTCGATACTGCCAAGTGGACCGAGCGAATCATCTTTGTGTTGGATAGGTTCTTATTAATTGAAATTAAATGCAGTACCATAAATCGAATTATAGAGACATTTGGATTATTTAAGATTATTTATTAATTTCCGTAAACGATCTTACACTCGACACAACAAACTCAGGTTGTCACATAAAATGTACAGTTTTGAAATAATTACATTTACTTGTGTATCTTAAATATGTACAACGGTGATGTCCATTCTTCATAATTAATGTCATATCAACTGCAAAATTATTAATAATTTGTAAAAATAAATTATATTCGAATCGTCCAAAAGAGGACATATTAATCATATTAGTCTCGTCTATAAGAAGAAGATAGAATTAATAATTAATTATACTCTCTAATAGTTTGTCATATTTTCAATAGCTTAAGATTATTATGTCAGACATATTAAATTCTTTGAATTTGCACGATATTGGTACTAAAAATTAACAACAAACTAAACAAAAATATAGATGTAATATATTTCAATTCAGTTCTGAAAGCTAAAACTAACAATCAGTTTAGTACACATGCACTGTGATGCCCTTTTTACAAGTTGCAACGAACTTTTACACGCGAGGAAACTTTCTAAGAACGTATTTTCTAAGAACGAATTGCAACTAGGAATTGTAGGAATTTTCTTTATATTAAAAGCGTATGTTACGACAAACAACAAAGTTGACAATTATTTTTTTAAAACTTTGCAAATGCTACACATAAAATCACGATATCTATATTATCATTGAACATTAATTAAAACAGTAGTATGATAAGAAAAACCAAAATAATACCGCAGGATTAAAGAATATAAAATGAAATTGTATAAACCTAGATTAATTTAAAAAAGAATTCAAATTATGATTCAATAACAAAGTTTCTTCATCGAGGAGATATGTAGTTTACATTTGACTTTTCAGAGAAAAATAGTGTATTATAATTAATGATTAAATTCAGACTCATTAATAAATTAATCACTATCAAATCTTACATCGAAACTTAATTACTTAAAAGTATTTGCAATGTATAATTATTTCTACGCAGAGAGCATAAACTCGATTGCAAAATTACGTCTACTAGAGAGAATTTTCGAAGTATAGTAATTTAAAAAATTATATACGTAACGATAAACTAACACTAATTTATTTTTTACAACATTCTACGTATCATATTGTTTAATCAAAATATTTATTATTTTACGGTCTTTCCTCCCTCTCATTGAAGGCTGCTGAATATTGCAGAAGTGCGAAGATTGAAAGGAACAAATCGAAAAATTACTTTTATCGTTAACATTTTGATGATTGATACAACAAAATTGAACAAAAAAGTCAATTTCCCTTGTGTTATGTATTCTCCCGTGCTGAATTCTTTATCGTCTTTATTTTAAAGCTCGAGCCTGTATTCGATTGCTGAAGCACAATGGAAAACAGAACTACACGCATTATATAGTCATGAATGTGTATGTTGTGTTCAACTGCATCGAGTTGTGTTCATTCACCTTAGCATTCCGGCCTGCCTATTTTATTTATACACTTTATTTCATTCCGAAAATGGCGGTTTACTCTTTTTCAATACGGAACATTCTGCATAATACATAAAAGTGGATTGCATCATGGAATGACGGATGGAACGGTGAAAAACTTTAATGAATATTTGGCCAGTATGCCTGTTATATAGCCGTCAACTGTGTATTAAATGTATAAAGAATTACTAACAAGGAAACTTCGGTAACTGGAAAATTTCAATTTTTTTTTTTTTAAACTTTACGAATTGGGTAAAGAGAAATACGCGATAATTTTTATTTTTCGGCCTATTTTCGCTTTCTCAGAGTATATGACTATTTTTCTATGTATCTTTAACTTTTTTTTGTATTATACAATAGATAGATTAAACTTACTCTACATATTTTTCGATGTGACAGATCTTTTATCTACAGAAAAGATTTTTGTTAATTTAATAGCATAAAATATTATTTTATACAATATGAAATATTATTCAATTATCGTAACTACTTTTCCCTATCTATAGCTTTGAAAACATCTATTTATACAGCTATTTAAGAATAATCCTCTTTTCAATTCATCAAAATTTTTAAAAATCGAAATTTTTCAGTCATCAAGTTCCTTTGTTATCAAAGTTTTATATATATTCATTTGCGATTGGTTCTAAATTGGTTCTAAATTGGTTCATAATGAAGAAACATTTTATGGATTGGATATGCGGATATCGGCTCTCTTCTAAATATCTATATAATTTTTCTAAGATAAAGCGCAAACGCCATTTTAAGCGAGACAATATTTAAAATCTAACTTGAAAAACTGATGAAAATTTCTGTGCTGAAATGTAATTTATGAAGGCTGAGAAATTTGAAGATTTTTAATTCAAATCGTTAAGATCTCTATTTTTCGAAATCTGTAATAAATTTAGACGTCACGTCTGAATAAACGTTAAAAGGGAAATAATTTTATCGAGATCAAAAAACTATTAATTAAAAAATGAATTCATGAATAATTTACTCTTTAAATTTAACTTTCTAATTCACCATCGCATTTACATTTATTTTAATACTTTTGTAATTGTATATCCACTTGTTGTATTTGTATTAAAAAATTTAATGATTATTACAAAACTGAATAGCAGTTTAACTATCGTACTTGAAAAATTATCGACTATCTCATTCAACGTCAATCCGTTGCATTTAGAAATCACAAGCGTGAAGAATTCAATGTATAAAATCTAGTTTATAAAAATCTAGATTGCGAATAAAGTTTATAAAAATATAAGTGACACTGGAGTATAGATTAAAACAGCATACAAATTAGCTTGATGCAGAACAGACTAGAGTATGTACTAAATGCTATATCAAGCTATATCAAGATAGCATAAAGTAAATAAATCTTTAAATAATAACAGAATTAGAATAATTTATGAAATAATATCTTGACATCTTGACACTAGAAACAAATCCTTCTACCTTTCACTCGAAATGCTGGACAAAAAAACATAACAATTTCTTACTAGTTTAATTATTTATTGTTGTTTTTATGATATCTAGATATATTACCACTTTTGATGCACAAATGCTAAATTTTATAAGAACTATAAATAGAGCAATTACAATAGCTTTCCACTGTAATAGCCAAATAGAAATTCATTTCATTTACAGCAATTCGCTGATAATTTTTGTAAATTCGAAATAACAAAGCTAATCGAGTTGAAAATATGCCGCGCGAGGAATCACGCGGAAATTACTTTGACCAAGTTACACAGAAATCAGGAAAAAGAGAGAACTACCTGCGATTTCACCTGCAAAAGCAACATTTCACAGTCATTGACCTAATATTTGTCAACAATTCCGCGAACTCTTCTCTACATTCTGTCTACTCCTTTCAAGAAGAGACGAAACAAGCTATATACCGTCGTAGCAATTCCTCGAACGTAACTTCGCCCGAGTCACCCTAACTTATACCATAATCGTTTACAATGGGCGAATTATTGCTCCGGAGGTAAGTTAAACGGAAACGGAAGACTGATATAACACGCCGTATCGCGTGCTACGTTACGAGCTTAATCATTTCCCGGTTTTCTCGCGAACAAGCGAGACGTAGCAGATAAATTACGCGAACGGCCGTTGGGGCACGATAATTCAATTGTAATTGGCTAATCTTTAACGCGCCGGCACTGGAAGACGTATTTAACGGGTGGGTTGGCCGCAGGCAGCTCGGAAAAATGACTCTATTAACCACGGGGTCCTGCAGAATCGAGCCACGAAGGGGGACTCTGTGTAGGAACTTTGCTAAACAACTGCACGAGCTGCTAACTAGACGGCTAACAAGAGCAATCTGTATCCGTTGCTCGGCATAGCCGTCGCTTTTCTCATTCCTGACCCCCAGTCTGTCTGACCAAGTCTCGCAGAAGCTACTGCGCGTTTATATATTGGGTGTACGAATGAATCGAGAACAGACCGACCCAGACAGTCCCTCTTCACACACAAGAAACTTAAAACTCATTTAAAGCATTTCTCTATTCATTAACGGGTTACCTTTACCATTTGTATAAGTTTCTCCAACGATTAACCCTTCGTGAGCGTAACCTGGTCCGTTTAAATTCTGTGCGAATTTTTCATTCGGAAATTTTTTCATCGAGGCAAATTTCTGTTTCTCTTTTTAAACGGAGTTTAAAAATCTCCTCCAATCTCATGAAAGATCTAACGTCTCTCTCATAATTTTGGAAGCCTAGAATAGTAGAGAAATTAAACGCAGACGTGGGCTACGAGAGTTTTCTGCTGAAATATCTTAAAATGAAATGAATATCACCAGTAAAAAGAATTTATATAACATAAATAATTGAGAGAAACAATACGCTTTCATTGCACTTTTGTTGTAACGTAATATTTTACAAAAATTAAATTTCACGTGGTAATTAATGTGTTAAGAACGTTTAAAATTTTAGCATAAAGTTGTTGAAAAGATCGTGTCACAGTAACGCTTGAGAATATTACGGGCAAGTTATGTTTAATACACGTTGTAATGGAGCGATGTTCTGTAGTAGATCGTTGATCAAAAGATAGAATGGTGATTTTCAGTATAAATGTTTAATACACGGTGTGCCTTTGAATTGCAGGACAAAGTGATTTTGAACAACGTAAAACATGTGTATACATTTATTATTCTGTACTTCGTTCTGTGCTACGGTCAATTTTGTGCTTTATGTGTTTAAATATCATGTAGATATTTACCTTCTACGTATATACAAAATTTCTTAATTGCAGTTCTTATCAGATATATAATAAGTTCAATTCTTTATGTTAATTCCTGAATATACAAAGTTATAAATATTTAATTATATAAATTCCAAGATATACATAAGCGTGTGAATTTGAATAATTGATTCACTGAATTTGTATTTAAAAAGTCATCAATGCAAACTATTTCCTGAGATGACACTCCCATTTTTTCTCAAAGAAGTGACATAATTTAATAATAAATGGACAATATTTTAATAATGAAACAACAAACTAGATTATCTGAGGACAAAAGTTTTTCATTGCTAAGTGAACAAATTATCCTAATTATTCTAATTTTACAATCAATTTTAATTACATCTATAACTTAATCTATAATTATAATCCAATTTTTAACATTATAATTATACAAATACAAATGTATGAAGAACATTATACATTATAAACATACAAATGTATGAAGTGCTTATGATAGAAGTATAACTTTAAAGAGTGTCTTGGTTACAATTAATAGAATTCTGAATGTTCCAAACAGACCACCCCGTACATTCACCTACGTGCGCACGTATAAGAAATACGAGGTTAAACTTGCCCCAAACTGGAATTCTTCCTCCGCACTTGAAGAGAAAACGCAATTTAGGATTTATTGTCCTGTTAAAACTTCGTTTAGGTAAAGCATTCGTCTCCATGAACAGTATCATGTATCACGCAACAAATAAGCTAAGTACTTTTACCCTTTCTCTGACTAATAATACGTCATGAGATAGAAAATTAAATGTTTATTAATTTACGATTCTTACATTTCAGGACAAATATTCTTTATTTGAAACGAAAAAGAAATTTTGAAATTTACTCGAAACGTATCATGTGCTAACTAATGACGAGTGAAAAATAAAAAAAGACAAATACTATTTTGTATTGAGTTGGAATCGCATGAATGTATGAAACTTTTTAATACTATAATTTTAATTTTTTTTTT
>NIPQ01090077.1:18801-29630 GCA_002806875.1 Lepidotrigona ventralis hoosana
CAGATGCGGCTGACGCAAAATGTCCCATATAATATCGATTGCCACGGCATAGAAGCATATCTGAACAAAACGAAACCATAAATTCGCGTCGCAACTGCTATTAATACGACGCCGGAAAAAGGAATTGTATTAACCCTTTCTCCCCTGGCTGCTTGATTATCGTCATTTTCGGTGAAATTTTTGTTTCCTCCTCTTGTCCGTGGGACATAGGAATCAGAAAGAATGATAAATCTAAAGCGTAGAATTGTGCGGTTTATAACAATTATCAATCAGGGACATAGGAATCAGAAAGAATGATAAATCTAAAGCGTAGAATTGTGCGGTTTATAACAATTATCAATCGTTAAAGAAGAAATATTTTGATTTGAAAATTTCTTTTCATAGGAAAATCTTGATAACGAAATAACAATTTATAGCGTGTTTGTATTTAAATCTACATTTATTATTGAATATTTTAATGTGTTACGTTTTAATATGAAATTGAACATGTATATAATAAGTATAATAAAATAAAGGAATAACACTGTACGTTTTTTTTTAGTAAGACAAAATTTAAAAATTGTTTAATTCAAATGAAGATTAAAAATAGTTCTGTATTTTCTGTAATATATTCTATATTTTAAACAAAAATTTTATTTAAAAAAGTTGTGTCTTTTCTAAAGATATGATTAATGTTTCAATTTTAAATGATATAGAGAATATTTTTATATTCGTAAATACGCAGTTTATTTTTGTTATCACCAACTATAATTTCGTCGAGAACGTAAGAATAGTATAATGGACCCTATGGTCATGTTCAATTTTAGTAACACTTCGACCCTAAAATATTCTGCCCAGCAACCCCAGCAACATTTGACAAGCAAACGAATTCGATTAGCAAATCTCATAGGTCACGGGTAGCCACTTTTGAAATACCATCAATTTAACAGGGTGAATCGTAATTTACACGCCTACGTACATTACATACACGTGCACTTTTACTTAATCATATTATATTTTAATCTAAATAGAGAGAAAAAAATATGAAGCATTTTCGCGAAAATTCGAAATCTATAACATAATTTGCTAAAATTATCAAAACAAAAAAATTCTTTTTAAATTTATTATAATATTTTATATTATTTCAAAAATCTATATAAAAAATAGTTGTAAAATATAATGAAAATATTTTGAAAATTAACAGGATTTTATTATGACAAAACGACAGAAATTAGGACTAGGAAATTAGGACTAGGAAATAAAAGGAAATTAGCAACTAGGAAATAACTATTAAAAATTAATGCAATAATAATGTAAAAATTGTTTCAATTTGTGGTGGAGTTATAAAAATTATTAATTAAGTTGGATACTTCAAAAATCCAGGAGAAGCTAAATTCAAGTTTCCAGTGTCAAAACTATTTTTAGAATATCGATCGCACGGCCATGTTGAGTACATGGAGTGACCTCTGACTGGATACTTTTGTACAAAAGAACAGCATAGTTTTTTTCACCAGAAACTGACATTGAGCTGCAACTTCTAACCGACACTTTGTAAAACTAATTTTCCTCCATCTATCGAACTAAATCTTCTTCGGAACTTGCTACAAAATACTTATATGCCGCATTATGTCCTTTAAATTGTTATCATAAGAAAGCCTGTAAGATTCTATGTATGATCATAAATAAAATTTTCAAGTAAGAAGAAAAAAAATATATGATGAAATTAAATAAAATAGGAAGAAAATAAAAGTTTAAAAGTTTAAAACTTTCAAAAATTATTTATTTAGTATTAAATAAATAAAACGAATTCCTATTCAGAATCCAGAATTCTTCGATTTAATTCATCAAAATATAAAATCTGTACGTAACTAGTAAAAATAAAAGCGATAAATTAAATACATTTTACTGATGTCTGAGTTTTAAAGGAAAGCCACGTTATGTGCCCCTTGTATAATATAACATCCATCTTATACCCTTTCTGAAACTTAGATCTCTGCAAATCGCGCCACTTTCGCATCAACGTTACAAGATACACTCTAAGACGCTCTCTAAATTCATTTAAGGAGACGGAACGTTTCTTCGGAAATTCTGTTACGCCTGATGCATGATCCCTGATTCTTCAATCAGTGTCACGTGTCGCTTTTAACGTTTCAGGGTGACTTATTCGGGGGTCTGAACAGCGGTCTACAAGACGGCTTACTTTCGAGGGCGGAAGCTTTGGCGGCGGATTTGGGAAAACACAACGCGGGCACCCCAATGCCTTTGAAGCACGACCCTGTTTCCGTCTATCATCATGGAGCCCACATGCCAACCCCCCATCCAAATAACCGGCCACATCATCAGGTACATTCACACCTCTTTGTGAGTCTGCATTTTTCGCATACTATACTCGTACGAATTGCTTCTTCTTCCCACGCGGGGGGCGTTTTCGTTGCCGAATAAACAGATTTTCATTTATTTTATTATTATACACAAATAAGTTCCAAGTCCATTTGACATCAATTCTAATCGTATACTGTATTCGTACTAATCGCTGTATTAATTAATTTTATTAGTAGACTTTCATCTGTTTTATTCATGCAATTAAGTTCTGATAGTTAGTTCTAACAATATTAGTATAACTGAGTTTTTAATCATTCGATCTGAGTATAGATTGATTTCCTCGATATATGAATTAATTTCGTTGACGAGTGGATAGATCTTCGTTTATTTTCTCTGTCGTACAGTAACGTTGTAATCGTTCGAGCCAGTATATTACAATAAGATATAATTTTATTTCTTTATTATTAGCATATCGCTAATATTTAATTTTCTCTGTTTCTTAACAAACAATTTTTTTATTTAAATATTTTCTTAGAAATTTCTGCTTTCTAACAATAGTTCCACTAACATTTCACTTGCCTTCGTCGAGAATATTTTTGGTTCTACAATAATTCAATGAAATCGACGACGGAACGAAGTAAAGTCTGTAGTTACATTCAGACTCAAATGAATTACGGAACAGACTAATTGTATGTGGCCTCAGAGGCACGATAACTTTGTTAAAACTTAATGCTATTACCAATGACGAAGTTTATCGGCGAAACAATTATCGTAATGAAGTGTACCGAAACAATAACGGTCGATGTACAAAATTTAACGTTCGTGTACGATTATAAAATGCAACGAGCTTCAACGACGGCTTAAAACCATCAACAATAATTAATCGCGCATAGCAATTAATTATGGTTTATAATTAATCCGCCAATTAAAAAATTCAACCCGACCGATTCTTTATTAAACGTCACGCCGTTCGCGATATACGAGCAACAGTTTTCATTTTGATACGTTAATCATTGATATTTTTTTATACTCCAATATGCGCAAGTAATTGTACACATTCGAACATATAATTTTAATGTTTATCGATCTGTAAAATGTATATTTTGTTCCTGTGTAAAATGATATTTTAAAAGTAGAGAATTCAAACGAACGGAGGTAAAATAAAATTAGAATGAAACAAGAAAAAATGAATTTATTAGCTTGCGTGTAAAATGTCAGAATATTTTATACTGAACGTTTTCAGTTTGGAAAAAATTGTTCCGATATAAAATCTATGGAAAATTAACATTAACAACTTATTCTCATTAACGAGAACAAAGAAAGTAAATAAATTTCAATTGTAGTATCCATAATAAATCATTCGATTCAATAAGATTCGTAAAAGCATAAATTTTCAAGTCTTAATTGTTTCAAAGATAGTAAGAACGACTGACATGCGAAAGAGCAACGAATATCGCATTAATTCAATTACAATTTGCTGCTTGTCGTTTCGGGGTTTTTATGCTAATACAAACAATCTGAAGCCGATGAATGGATGATAGCATGACAGTAGGGTGAAGCAAGCAATGTTCAGCGACCCGGAATGATCTTCTCGAGCTTAGGGGCGTTGCTCGTATATTATCTCGCCATCGGGACGATTCGTAACACACTGGGCGTAACGCAATCAATTTCGACAGAATTTTCCTTTACCAATACCAATACCATATTAATGTCACATTGGATTCGCTATCGCGAATTGCAATGCGTAAGAAACATATTTATCCAATTACGAACAATTGCGTCAATATAATTTCAATAAGAAGAATATTTCAGTACTTTAAAATATAGAACTAATAAAAATTGCCCCACGTTAAAATGAGTTTTACAATATAGGTGAGAAAATATTTTGAACACAAAATGGAAAAACAGAATTTTCGGACAGAATTACATCATTATCAAAGAAATGAAATGCAATTCAAAGTAATGCACTTTTCATCTTATTAACACGTGTTTATGTATTTAAAATAACAATACGGGTTTAAAACATTCGCAGTATCACGTAAAATCATACAGCACTGAAATGAATATAGATTCTGTGGTGGTTGGAAAAATACGGATATATTCAATGAGCATAGAAATCATTAATTGCAGTGTAAAAAGTAAAGAGTAGGTGGTGAGTGTATTATTCCTTTTATGGTTTCATAAAAATGTCGTGTATTTTATGAATTTGGAATTTAAAAAAAATAAAATCGAAAAATGCTTTATTAATAATATCGCAAAACAATAATAGCATTGATACATAGTTGTGACTTGGTTAAAAATTTACGAAATGTAGTACGATTAAAACACGCATACGTACGTTTCACGTGCTTTTATTTATGCATCGTTTTCCAAATGTGTTTTCCAGATGCAAATGCATTTTAAAATTGAAAAATATATTCGATTGCAACGTTATTATATCTGAAATCCACCTATTATCTTCATGAAATATTTCTGTGAAAGCGTCACTGATCAACGTATTCTCGATTGAAATAATACGTTTTTATATATCCATTTTTCCATTAAAATGTTAATCGTCTATATATGCATTAAAAGTATCTCAATATGCATAAAAGTATCTTCAGATATAGAGTTGTTAGACTTGTACAATTATAACAATGTTTAACATTCATGTAAAAACGAAGAAAGAGAGGATTTTTTATAACAATAAAACAAAAAATGATACAATGTTTCAAAAACTAAACTCAATCCTTTATAATTGGAATTTCGTTTATCTACTTATATAAGAAGAAAATTATTAGTCAACTCTAACTATTGATTATCGAAATTAAAATTTCGTAATAATTGTTGTTAATAAGTGTCATTTGACGAGAGTATATATCGATGAAATACACTAATCAATAAAAAAGAATAAAATTTTAAAAATGTGGACGTATGAATGAATAACATTCAAATTACACGATGTTGCGAAGGGTGTTATTCTCAATATCCAACTGATAGATCTCTGTCAAAAAGAGACATTGTTGCCCTCAATTTTCGGAGTAATTCTGCATTTTACCGACCTGTGTCGATCAAACTAATCAAAGGTAGACCGGATGAAACATGCGAATGGAAAAGCAGTTGCATCGATCACGCTGAAAATTGGTTGACTATTAGTCGCCGGAGTATTCGTTGACCATGAAGTAGGTGTATAGATCGCAGTTCTGGCTTCCCGCAGTGCGGTGGCATGAACACCACTTCTCCCACTTATAGCGCTCGCTCCTTCTCTCTCTTTCTCTTCCTCCTTCGCCCGGCCATGAACCTCCCATACAGATGGTCAAACAGCAAGTGTCCCATAAAGTCTGTTTTTATACGCGACGCTGACGAATTCAATAACGGGTGTGCGTTTCTACCAGCTCGCCTAACGCGCAACGTATTACCTTCACGAATACGCATGTAACGAGTTTTGTGTCATTGGCACAAGCTTTGGGGAGCGAACCGAGCCAAAAGGGTGAAAGAGGAAGGGAGAGGAAGGGACTCGTGACGAGCGAGGGTAAACGACGAGAAAGACAGAAACACATAGATTCGCGTGTCTTTCTCTTCTCTGGATAGGTACACACCTAAGTAGAAAGAGAAAGAGCGAGGTGGATGGATAGATAAAAAGAGAGAGAGAGAGAGAGAGAGAGAGAGAGAGAGAGAGTGAAGGTAGAAAGGAACGAGAGAGAGTCGACTAACCCTACCGTCGTGTCAGCGTAATGATGAAATATTGCGGGGGTCTCTGGGGCCCTACCGTATACGCCCCTGGGCTAGTCCCTGGCTCACTCTATATTTGCCGCCATCCTCTTCCAACCCCTGGTAGCCTCTCGCTCTTTCGTGCCGCCACCCGCAACCCCCTGCATTTCTGATGTAACTATGCTATTCCAGAGCACCCCTGGACCGAAACCGTGCCATCCAGTTAGCTCGCTACGCTGCATATTCTCGTGAGAATAAATGTTGCGTACACTCGAACGCGTGTTCCTACGCATACGCGTCACGCCCTGTGTACAGTGTTACGCAAACGTCCCGTAGGCGCATGTCGCGTGAGCACCAATCGGAACCACACTCGCGGCATTTTTTCGCCGATTTATACGCGCACCTTCCACTTTTACGACCTTCTCCCCTGGATCTTAGCGGTCTTAGAACTCTGAGACTGTAAGCAGCCACGTATTTACTTCGGCAAATCGCTTGTGTATTACGAAAGAGGGGCATTCATATCCGTAAATAAATTATTATTGCTACATGTATCTTGTTAGTCATATTTTTCTTCACAACGGAGTAAAGCTTCCTTTATCCAAATGTTCCCGTTATTCGAATATCTTAAAATCCAATATTACAGTATTAGAACAGAATGTCTACTAGTACATACACATTTGTAAAATCATTTGTTACTAGCGGAAATGTTGTTTCGATAATATAATGTTCAAATATCAAATACAAATTCTAAATCTAGTCGCGAAGAAAAAGTTTTCCACTGTTTTTGAAGAGAATTTAAATTTGAAGTTTTATATATTCCGAAGAACGGTATTTTTACTTTTCAACTATATTCCACTATAAGATTCTGCTTTGAAAGAAAAAATAAACTCAAGATTGTCGAGGTGAAGGCTTCATGCTTTAAAATGAGACCAAGTGAATTTTTTTTTTTTTTTATAAAGTTACAACTTCGTGTAAGATTGTCTAAAAAAATAAACTCAAGATTGTCGCGGTGAAGGCTTCATGCTTTAAAATGAGACCAAGTGAATTTTTTTTTTTTTTTATAAAGTTACAACTTCGTGTAAGATTGTCTATTAAATTAATGACAATTTTTCATCGTTATACAATTATGCTCTTCGCTACATAACAGAAACCTTCAATAGAAACCAAGATGTATTAACACACGTGTTCATTGGCTTAACGTTGAAATTACATGCAATGAGCAAGACGATTCCTTGAAGGAAACAAAATATACGAACAGCACTTAACGCGCCACTCTCTAGGAGGAAAAATATGAAGGGAGCTCATAAATAATTTGTAAGGGGTCGCGCACACTGTGCTCACGACGACCACGGCACGTGCTGCATAATTGTGCGTGCTAGTTTGTACACGTTTTCTCTTCATTTTTGCCTCCACGTCCGTTCCTGTCCCTCGTTGCCCTCGGTTCGTTCCATTCATTCTTCACTTTTAACAATGTTAATTGGTAGAATCGTGTAACCACGTTACCGTACAATTTCCGCTCCGATATCTTGATTTTTAAACACCGATGGATGCGCCGCACTAACGAAATCGAAATATTTTACGAGCGAGGTTCCGATACATTTCTCATCGTTTAAGTTGTTACGATTATTAATTTTACGTAATTATGAAATCTCTGCGATTACAAAGGGAACTTTGGAATATTTCATTGCACGCCCGTTTGATTTATTTTAAAAAGATGCTTTACTCTTGCCAAGGAATATTATGTTGATGTAAATATGAAATATTCGTTTACTTGTAGAGAGTGGTGTAGTGAGAGATTCATACTGAAGCTAAATAAACGCCCGTTTGATTTATTTTAAAAAGATGCTTTACTCTTGCCAAGGAATATTATGTTGATGTAAATATGAAATATTCGTTTACTTGTAGAGAGTGGTGTAGTGAGAGATTCATACTGAAGCTAAATAAATTATTAATTTACATTATATTTGTGATAGAACATCATAGATAGACTGTAGATTTTTATGCAAATTTGTATCTTTGAGAGTGTAATTTAATGTAATAGAAAGCAATGTACTTTGGACATTTTATGTATCTTATATAATTTGAAATTTTAAAGTTTCCTATGGATAAAATAGTCTAGTAATATCTAATATGCGAGTTATATATGAAAGTTATTTTTCAATTATTTCGGCTAACTTCTTNTTACATTATATTTGTGATAGAACATCATAGATAGACTGTAGATTTTTATGCAAATTTGTATCTTTGAGAGTGTAATTTAATGTAATAGAAAGCAATGTACTTTGGACATTTTATGTATCTTATATAATTTGAAATTTTAAAGTTTCCTATGGATAAAATAGTCTAGTAATATCTAATATGCGAGTTATATATGAAAGTTATTTTTCAATTATTTCGGCTAACTTCTTGTTTTTTCTATAGTAAAATATTAGATTGGTGCATATGAGTTTAAATCATTGAATTTTGTCTTATCATTGACAATCCTATCATTAATTTGTCCATTAATGAGTATATCAAAGGATTTTAATTTATTAAGGATTTATATTAAGAATTTTAAAGGAAAAGAAACATACTATAAATCAGTGTTAAGGAAATTCTTAATAAAAATATAAAACTTTTCTATTGTCCATTAATGAGTATATCAAAGGATTTTAATTTATTAAGGATTTATATTAAGAATTTTAAAGGAAAAGAAACATACTATAAATCAGTGTTAAGGAAATTCTTAATAAAAATATAAAACTTTTCTATTGTGACATTATAATCAAGATATTTCTGTGATTCTTTTTATATGAACTTAAATTTCGAAAAAGTACTTTTCGTACTTTGCACTTTACGAAGTACGAAAAGATTTCTACAGACATAAATTCGGCTCATTCGTTGACATTATAATCAAGATATTTCTGTGATTCTTTTTATATGAACTTAAATTTCGAAAAAGTACTTTTCGTACTTTGCACTTTACGAAGTACGAAAAGATTTCTACAGACATAAATTCGGCTCATTCGTGCCTCATTCAAGGTAGATTAAAGATATTTATTATTTGAGCAATCTGAGCAATTTTTTCATTCATAAATTATGTTGAAGAAATTCATAAATCGCAACAACTCTGTTATTTTGAATTCCAAGACTGGCAACACTTGCAAATTTAGAATAATGAAATAAAATAGTCGTTGAAAAGGCGTATCGACTCTGTACTCAGTCCACGCAGGAATTACAAATGCAATTAAAATTCGTGTAGAATAACATTTGATGCAATCAAACACGTTGCACTATAACAAAATTACTACAATACTAAGAAATTCTCGTTATTCAAACCAATCACGTCCGTAGCGCAATACTTTTGCACGCACGAAAGTGCTTCACTTTCAACGATCTCATTTTTATACGAAGTACCAACTAAACTCTCGCAACACTTTACGAATCAAAGGCGTGTAAATTATGTTTTACAGATGAGCCACCCGGGAATGGAAAGTCTGGACATGTTAGACCCGGCAAACTCGATGACAACGTTAACGCCGATGTCGGAGAATACGGGCGGCGGGCCGGGTCATCACGCCGGAATCCACGGCCCCTCCGTTTACGGGGGAATGAATGGAATGATGGGTCATCATCATCACCACGGAAACCTAAGCGGCGGCGGTGGCAGCGTGCCGCATCCGGCTCACCATCATCCAGCAATGGCGGCGGCAGCTGCAGCAGCCGCTGCTGCCGGTCTTCATCCCGACGCGGACACAGACCCGCGAGAATTGGAGGCGTTCGCGGAGAGGTTTAAACAGAGACGCATCAAGTTAGGCGTGACGCAGGCGGACGTTGGCAAAGCGCTGGCAAATTTGAAGTTACCGGGCGTGGGGGCGCTCTCGCAATCGACGATATGTCGATTCGAGTCGTTGACGTTGTCGCATAACAACATGATCGCGCTGAAGCCAATATTGCAAGCGTGGTTGGAGGAAGCGGAAGCTCAAGCGAAGAACAAGAGGCGAGATCCGGATGCCCCGTCGGTTTTGCCGGCCGGCGAGAAGAAGAGAAAGAGGACGAGCATAGCCGCGCCGGAGAAACGATCGTTGGAGGCGTATTTCGCGGTGCAGCCGCGGCCGTCCGGCGAGAAGATCGCCGCGATCGCGGAGAAACTCGATCTGAAGAAGAACGTGGTCCGAGTGTGGTTCTGCAACCAGCGGCAGAAGCAGAAGCGCATGAAATTCGCGGCTCAACATTGACCCGAGGGTGGCTTGTGACAGCAAAACTGACCGTATCAGTTGCCCAGTCTCGAGCCTAAACCAGAACCCTTGACCGAGTTTCAAGGATGGCCTTGAAAAGAAAAGCGGACAATATAAGAGGACGAAGAAGGACGCCATCGCTGTGAGGATAGAAAAGTGCAAGAAGCGGTAGAAGTGGGATTAACAGAGCACACTACTGGACTGGTTTTACGTAGTTGCTGAGAGAAGATGATTGAGAGAGAGAATCGTTGGAGAATCGTGATGCGCGTACGACTTCTCGGTTTCAAGTGGATCGCAAACGTGCTAAGCTCGATGCTGCGGCCAAGTAAGCGATAGTCAGACTGTCACAGGCATAATACCAAGTACATACATATTTAGCGGTCATAGCGCGCGCGCGTGTGATGTTCCCGACGCGTCTGCCGGCGAGTTTTTCCACCGAAACCGACGATGCACGACGAATTGATTCGCAAGCCTCTTCCCTCTTCGGATTTACGATCTTCACTTAATTCACGTTACCATTACGATGAACAATGAATTTGTATAAATAGTGTTTACCAATTACCACCGGGTGAAAAATAAATTGTTAAACTGTTTGGCGTTAAGAAAACATCTCTCGGATAT
>NIPQ01090078.1:0-39454 GCA_002806875.1 Lepidotrigona ventralis hoosana
AGAGATACTGATTAATATATAAAAGTCAAAGGAGAAGTCCAATTTATTGGAGGAATTATTGGTCAAGTTGCAAATCCGAAACAACGGATCAGTCTACAAATAGTTTGGTTTTAATCTAACGTGACGCGCAAGCCAATGTTCAATGCACCAATTTGCTTTCTCCAGTTTTTGCCAAAGCGAGCTTCAAGGCTCTCAAGTTTGGAAATTTGGTCACGGTGTCAGTGCAACCGCCACGGACAAAGATTCTGGTCGAGGTCAAGCCAATGTTCAATGCACCAATTTGCTTTCTCCAGTTTTTGCCAAAGCGAGCTTCAAGGCTCTCAAGTTTGGAAATTTGGTCACGGTGTCAGTGCAACCGCCACGGACAAAGATTCTGGTCGAGGTGTAGGTTTAAAGAAGAAGAAGAAGAAGAAGGTCGCTCGGACGTGGAGGGAAGCGTATTTAACGAACGGCAATAATTTATGCCCGAGCATGGCCGCGCGAGGGAAAAAGCTCGACGCGCGCTCGTCTTCCCGCGCGGCGACTTCGACCTCAGGGGGGTCAGCCATCCAATGAAGCGAACTCATAAATGCCAGAAAAGGCCGGCAATTCGCTTGCGCTCCATGCTCGCATCCGTTCGAATTGCTCTTTTTTTTCTTTTTCGAATGCTATTACCACTCTCTGCACTCCCGCGAGATGATTGAAAAAAATGCGGAGCAGCCGTTGAATCGCGATATCCGCGCGGATTTCCTCGTCCTCGTGGTAGATGTTTCCTGGTTATCTCCACGTTACAGGATATTTCCTGAAATAAAACTGGTTAATCGTCCCGTGCTTGCATTTTTTACGTGCTCGTCTAGTTGCTTCTACGAGCAGCTTGAGATCGATCGAAGTGATCTTCNCTTCTACGAGCAGCTTGAGATCGATCGAAGTGATCTTCTCTCGTTCGTTGTACACGGAAGGGAAGGGCAACGATCCAGAACGGAAGTCGATTAAGAATTTGTCTGCCCTCGCGCTGGCCCTCTTTTTCAAGTGTCGAGTTGAGTGCTGTGAGATTGCCTCTCGCTACCGATACGATGTTTTGCTTCGATATGTATTCGACCCTTGATAACTCTCGTGAGAGATAAGATGGACGATACAACGGGACGCGAGATTTGTTGTCCAGGGGGAAACGGAAGCACGGTGGTTGCTCTTTTATCCAGAGGCCGGTATTGATTCGATAGTTTTTGTCGGTAATATTCTCCAACAGTGGACGTTGATTTCGCGTTGATAAGCGATGCTTGGACGTTACGTAAGAACCGTATATAAGAGATCGGATCATCAACGAGATACTCGAAGAGCAATCCAATGAGGAAAGCGATCGATATTCCGAAGTGACCGATTTTCTTTCTCTCGAGTATCGCCGCGTCATCGAATCTCTTGAACAGCGTTCTCCACACAACAGCTCGTTCTTCAACCTGAAGCAATTACCTACCCCCTTACGCCGACTCTTTACGGTAAACCGCTCTTTAAACCGTCCCCGAAGTACCTCTTCCGTCCATTCTCATCGGTGGAATTATCCTCTCACGTTCCTCGTCCTTTTCACAAAGGGGGAATCGAAGAAATAACTTCGACATTGGCTCGGGAGTCGATGCGAGTGTTCGTGTCTCTCTCTCTCTCTCTCTCTCTCTCTCTCTCTCTCTTTTATCTTTCTTTCGTCGTCTCGCAGAGAGGATAAAAAGTGGGAAACAGAGGAGTGGCGGAAGAAGAGAGGAGACGACGGTAATCCGGCGAACGCGAGAAACGTAGGATGTAAACGGGTGAAGAAACGAGGGCCGGCTTTCCGCGGCGGTGTCTCGAAGGCAGAGCGGGGTCTCTGCTTCCGACTGCAGATACATTGCGACATGGAACCGGGGGTTAGTGTAGGGGGTTTCGTGGTGGCGCGAGAGGGGCGAAGGGACCCGGCGACGGAGGTGGTGGGTCGGCCGAGGCTCGAAAGGGGGATGAAATGCGCCGCGACGCGCTGCGGCGAAGCCAGACGGAGACGGACTGAGTTTCTGCTCCGCATCCGCAGCATCCTCCTTCTCTATTCTCTCCCCTTTCCTCTCTCTCTCTCTCTCTCTTTCTCCCTACAGTTTCCTTTCTTCGTAACCGGTTCTAGCTTCTTCGTCTCATGGTTCAATTCACGTTCCTCTTTTCCGCCAACATTCCTTTCTCTCCCTTCCACCTGGTTAACTTTCACCCCGTCCTCTACGCTTCTCTCCGTTCCTCTTCATCCGCGTCTAGCGTGCCTCCCTCTTGTACGCGGCCGGCGTTCCGCTCTCTCCTTCATCCCTTTCGATCCTTCTCTCTTTCTATTTCGCTGTTTCTGCCTTTCTCCACAGTTCACCCTTCCCCCCCCCTCCTCTCTCTCCACCCCGCGAATTCAAACAGCCGCGGTCCAGTCGAGTGTCGGCCCGTGTACCGAGTAGTTCGCCTCGTGGCTCGTTCGCACGACGGCTGCGTGCCGATCGAATCATCCCCCCGTTCGGCTGGTAGGAGAAACGCGCGCGATCTGCAAGCCGGCTTCCTCGCGAGACACGTCTAGATCCCTTCGTCAGACAGGATCGAAGAAGATACAAAGAGTTGGGGGAGGAGATCCTATCGGCCGCCTAGAAGTAAAGGGCCGAGTGGCCGAGACCCTCGGTACAGAAGCTAGCAACCGGAATCCACGTGGTGTTGACGTGAAAGGTAGAAGGGATACTTTCCACCGGGAAGAGTGGAACGGGAGTTCAAAGGTCCACTGTTATTGAAGGTTCATCTAACACGGTCACACGTTTCCCCTCTGAATACAGGGAACGATATCCATAGTAGATTTATATTCGACTGTGATGTTCCTAAGGCTGGTCTATATATCGTTAAGTTCGGGTTCGAGGGAGAAAATTTCGTGGATGTTATCTCTTGATTTAATTTCACTGGGAACGATGATTTTCCAGTTTTTCCCGTTTTGCGTAGAATATATGATATCGCAACGAGTGTTAGATATCCGTGCTTTCAGCAGTAAAATGAAATAGAGTTAAAAAAAGAAAAAAAAAATGAAACAGAGATGGAATATTATATTCATCTATGCTTTTCGTGTTTGCAGTGTTTTTATTGAATATCTGTCGAGATAGAATATTTTTTTCTATTTCCTTCTTTTTTTCAGGTATCAACTAATTTTTCAATTCCGAGATATTCCCCTAATTACCACGAACAGACAAATAAGCAGACCTAGTTTACGCTATACTCAGCAAGTCGAGAGGAGAAGCTCCTCATCTTATTAAGCTCTAGTCTCTTTCCATCTTTCCACCGCAATCGTCCACCAAAATACGGAAAGAAGAGAAAATAGAAAAGCTCTATCGCGACGAAACAAAACGTTCCTCTACGAATTTCCTTCCCTGCAGTGAAACGCCGTTTCTTCAATTTCTTTTACTCCTTTCTGGAGTTTCGTCACGTAACGAGCTACGTATCGCGCGATTCAGTCCTGAAAAAGAAAGCTCCTGAGATGAACCGGAAGTAGACCCTTCCGCAACTCTTCGACATGCTACAAACACGCGTCCATTGGCTTAGTATTCTTCGTATTCCGGTCAGACGCGATCGAAATTCGCTTGCGTGCACTCTGATTGAAAATCAGCTATCCAAGTCCACGTGCCACGAATTCTAAATCGTAACAAGCACTTAACTAGCTTCTGCGGTCACTTTGAATCCCGAACGCGTTTCTTTCGCGCGACACTAACTGTAAGCGACATTTATTGCGCGCGAAAGAATTCTCATCATCGAACTTCTCAGTCATGAATCAACGATTGAAATTCCCTGACTCTTCTGTGGAGCGCGTGAATCGCTCATTTGCCAAATCGATTAACTCCGTGAAACGAAAGATAGAAAAATTGATAAAAATTGTATACGTTTATTCTAAAAGTCTCTCTTTAAAATTTAAACTGAAATAAACGTTGTAAAGTGCATTATTACTGTGACTTTCATCTAATGGCTAGACTGCGGATTATTTATGTATTTACGGGAAATTTAAAGATTTACAATGTGTGTAATATAAGAAGATACATAAAATATCCAAAGCGCGATACTTGTTGCAATATTTCAAGGATTAATAATATACACGAAAATTTAAACTTGCATAAACATCCGCAGTCTAATAATAATGACATAAATTCGTTTCATCCTTGAAATAATTGCATTGGCTTCTGAAATAAATCATTTATCATTCCACAGTCGAAAACATATTTATCGTTTAATGATATTAAGCCTAATTATCAAGGAAGCTTATAGTTATATTTTAAATATAAAAAATATAAATCAAGTGCTTTGGCATGATCTAAAAGATGTGGAAGTGAGGCTAATCAATTTGGCCTGTAAAATGCTCAATTATAATCATTATGTACGTTTTATCCGACCCTTTATTTTTCATATTTGAATCATTTAGAAGCCACGCTGATTAATTTTACAAGTTGAAAAAATAGAAAGAAATGATGATACTGCGAATACGACTTTTTCTTTTAAATTTATTTCGATAGATTCTAAACAAATTTTGAAAATTGACAATTTTTTAAGTGAAATTGGAAAAAAATGGAGTTGCTCAGTTTGGCTTCATCGTTTATCGTATAAGAGGTGAAATAATCTATACTGAAGAATTTCGAGATGCCTTTTCAGCCGCGATGCGCGAATTCTACTTCCGGTGGAGCTGGCCAAAAGAATCGGAAGTCTCTGCCGCGTATCAGAGGGAAAAATGTTTCCTCGTACTTCCGCTTTTTTGGTGGCCGAAGCAGAATCGAGCCGGCTGTTTCACGCTTGTTTCCGCAGCAAACGATAAATTACCGAGGTTAATGACTATCGCCATCTAGGAGGTGTGCGCGACTCAATGGAGGTTAATCGATCGGCATCGCATATGAATGAAACTAAATCGCGTCAAGCTCGGTTCCCCTCGTCACAAAAGAATTCAATTATAAGCTCTCCAACGACCATTCCGACAATAACCGGCCCGTTCTCCAATACCGTGTTCCTAACCTCTTTTTCGTTCCCGCCAGCATTAAGCAAATTAAAATTTCCCGCTCCCGATCGTTGAACGGTCTTTAAACGGTATAAAGCTTCGTTTCTTTCCTTGCTTTTTGTTATTCTTCTGCCTTGGGTGTTAATTTCGTTGAATATCGCACTATAGTACATACGTACCCATGCATCGTCCACGAACGAGATTTATCGAGATCGATCAGATGTTGAAGTTCACGTTTCAAGAGCCAAGTAACTAATCGCACATAAAGTCGATTGTACACATAATTTATCACTTTGTAAGTACGTTCTACACATACGCGTATTCAAAGCGTGTCGTTGATTAATGTTTTAATTTACGTTACCACGTTGTATCTTCTACACTCTACATATATAATTATGGGAGACGTTTCATCTCTTAAGTTTCGTCGGTGGCACGAGAAACCCCGTAACGTTTCAGCAATAACGATTCGTTACTGCTGAAGCGAGTAACCAGTATTAATCGTAAATTACACAGTTCAGTCACATTGTCGTAGGCGAGCTGCGCGTGCGCGTTGCATCTTTATTTATCGTCGCGATAAAAGCGATTTTAAATTCAAAAATAATTAACCGCGCGCCAGACGCCAGGATTCACAGCCATTCACTCTGAACGTTCGCGATTGTGTTCGTTAATTTCTCGTTTAAACTTCATTCCGCTTGGAGAAACTATCGGTAAGGGAGGAAAGGATTGAAACAAACAAAGAACGCGACATCGTTTGTCACTGAAAACTCATCACTCATACCTGGTGCGTTAACCGATGGAGGCCATTGTTATGCCGGTTGGTGGAGCTCGTAGAAAGTAGAATGCGGCATTAACGTTCAGCCAAGCGTGTCCCCAAGAGCGTTCGGTTAATGGGTTAATTCATCGAAATCCATCGGGCATTCACGTCGGTAACAGCATTAATTAATACACTTCTCGGTTTTATTAACGCCATTAGTTCCATTGTTGGTCGCCGATATCGCAGCTGTGCGCGTTCATTATGACGGCGTAACGAGCGAGAAACGCGCGGCGAAATTATCACGATCCCAGGCGAGATCGGTTACCTCTGCGACAAAGAGGCACTTGATTTAAGCACGTACACGTTTACCGATTGCCAGCAACACTGACAATTTACCGCGATAGCTTATTACTTCCGTTTTCGATAACCGCGTGGACACGGTGATTTTCTCAATGACCGTGCAACTACTGCTGCTCACGAGTTACCCGGCCATTATCACCGATTATTTGCATAAATAAAGCTACACTGATATAGATGGCAACATAAAAGTAGGTGGTAAGTGGCTTGGTTTCGTATCGCTGGCAAGGAATCTAACGCGAGAACGCGATCGTCCGGCACGCGAGACGCGCCACCTTACTTCCCGCGAAATGTGCGATGCACTTGATCGACAATCATTAGCTATTTGGGTCGATATTTATTGAACCGGTGGCGCCTCCTCTCAGCCCGTCGAAAGAAGTTCGGAATTCACGAAAATGGGAAAAGGGGGCGTGATGCGGGACACTTGAGACCCTCTACTCGCTAATAAGTTTATAATCTATTAACGAGCTCAATAATCGGAGGTTGTCACTGATTTCGGCGGTTTCGAACGTGACGAGGAGCCAGGAACGTCGATCACGTAACATATTTTACATAGATAGTTTATCGCAATGAATGTTGCGTATCTGACGTGAAGTTTTTAATTGAAATATTAATCGACGACACACGGACTAACGTCGTATGTATACTTTATATATATATGTATTTATACATGTACCTTGAAGCTCCAAAGTCAGTTGCGAGTTGAAATGTCAGTTGCGCGTTGGTGTTTAAACCAATGAACTGTGTACTTTCAGAATCTTCGTAATTTCGAATTATGCGTACCATACGCAGAAGAAGAAACAATTGTGAACTGACTTTGTATGGTCCTGAAGGATATCTCGAGATTCGTATCTGTTTACGTAATGTACGTTTCAAAATAACCACTCAATCCCTATCTTTGATGAATTTCATAACCTTAATGTATCCTATTCATCTATGACGATGTGCACAAACCGTATGTTTTCACCACGTTAATTTCATCACGAAACTCTATTAGTTCTGTATCGATGTATCCGATCGTTGCAACAACAATCGATACGAGACGCCATTTTCCCGCGCTTTCGTAGTGAACAGAATCGCGACATTCGCGTGACTAAAAATAAATGACCGGGAAACGTGAAGTATCGCTCCTTACCTGTATTTATATGTCTGTTGCGAAGGTAAAGCTCGCGGTGCCGCCAGTAGAAAGAAAACCACGTCCACAAAGGGAAGAAGTCAGTTATTTCGGCTGCTAATTAAGTGACGACGTCCTCACGTACACGGCCATCAGGAGCGGTGCCTAATTGGCACGGAAGCAACAACGGCCATTCTTAATTGGTTAATTTGCGAAGAGGCTCAGCAACCGATGCATCACGACACGCTCGACTATTGCAGGATGCAGTTGCCCCTGGCCATCTCGGGATAATTGTCCTGACGTTCTCTCGTTTCGTCGAATCCGGCCGAATCCGCTGAACCATAAGGACTACGATACCGCCTTAACGATATTTCGAACAACCTTCCTTCTCTTCTATGACAAGTTCCTGCAGTACGTGACCAAATTCGCAACTATGACTAGCGGACAGCGGAACAAGTCCGTGGTACACCCGGAACAACGGTACGCGTACATGCCGTGTCCGCTCTACGACACCGGTGAGTTGATTTTTCATTATTCTCTCTTTGTGATAATATAACCTAACTTTTTTATGTTTTTTATGATACGTTGACTGTCACGATGGATCGGTGATCGATATAAATATTAATTTATTAAATATCTTTTAAATATTTCATATCATACGTTCATAGGTTATGTACTTGTGAAGTGACGTTTATTTAAGGTTAGGATTTGACGGGCCATTGCTACTCATTGGATTTTATCTTGTCGTTGATTAACAACTATATCAAGGAACAGGAAATTTACCGTAGCCAACGTGTTGAAATTATTCAGTCGATGCTATTTATCTTTAATGACTCTAAAGAAGGCGTTAATCGCTCTGAAGAACTTTAACCATCGTGGCAGCCAAAGTGTTAGGAACCACACATTCATTTCCCTGAACAATGAACCATGAAACTTCGTAGTTTGAACATATTTTATTCAAACGATCAGTGTCCAGTTTGTCCGAAGACACTCCTTTGTTCGAGACAAGAGAAACTCGCGCGATTAATAACTTTAAGTGTGCTACAAAGTAGCGAGATGTTTCAAAGAAAGACTTCCGGCCTCTCCACGGCCACCATTTCCGTAGGCTTCTTACGATTGCCGTTCCACTTACTTGTTATTTGCCATTGGAATGCAAACAGAGCGAGGGACCGCGTATTCTATGAGATTTCCCCGTCGATTCGTGAAAGTTGCCGACCAGGAGTTGGTAATAAAGGAAATTGGATTCCTATAGCGGACGAATAAAGTTTCAGACGGTCGAATCAGAACGAAACACTCCGGCCCTGCCGCGAGGTCCTCCAGTTACTTTGTACCTAAATGTCGCTCCGCTTAACAAAGACTGACTAATAAATAAGCTTTTTCACCAACTTTTAAATAGACCGCCGTTTCTTCGTGGCGTTCGTTTGGCCACGAGGATGATCATTGGATCTTTCTTGTCGATGGNCCCCGCAAAAAAAAAAAAAAAAAAAAAGAAAAAAACGGGAAAGGTGCTAGTGGAGAATAACAGGGGGAAAAAGTTCAGAATGGAAAAAGAAGTTGAGGAGAGAGAAAATTATTGAATTGGACGGAAAGTTTCAGCTTCTTTTAATAAAGTTTAAGCTACTGACAATGAGCGAGCTATTGATAATTACTTTTGTATTCTAATAACGAGATCGCGGATTTTTATGCAAGTTTGTATTTACTAAACAAATAGAATCTCGATAGAAAATTGTTTTGCTTAATTAAATGTTCTAATACTTTGGATATTTTTATGTATCTTCTCATACTAACCAAAGTGCATTCCGTGTAATTTTGCACTTTAAGATTTTCTACAAATGCATAAAAATCCGCTAATCATAACGTTATCATTTATTCAGGATATAAAGTAGTAAAATTATTTTAACGTTGCGTTCAAGATTACTTCACATTCAGCATAGCGAACTTTTTTTTTATTGCACAAAAAGGATTAAAAGATTCGTGTAACGTGAGATATTGTATCTAGATACGCATGTATGGAAAATTGCACAAAAAGCAGATTCTATTTTTTTAATTACGTTCCTAAAAATATGAACTTGCTAAATAAAATCCACGATACAATCAAATTGTAATTAAAGCGATATAAAGTACGAAAAGAAACTTTCCATTACGGTCAATAATTGTTTCTCATCGATCTATCTCATCATTTTCTAAGCTAAGGTCGTGAAATTTATTCGCCCGAGTGTGATACTCAACTGGCCACTAAGCCGTCTAACGCAATTTACGATCCTGCATAAATTACGCGAATTTAGCTCGTGGTTTACCGTTGCTATCAATATTTATTAAATCGTTCTACTGCATTTTAAAGTGCAGGCACTTGCGCAACGTTACTCTTGTACGCACCACGGCTCATTTGAATAACAAAACTGCGAAGTTTCCTAATTAAGTGCGCCACACGCACTGTATTCTTTCGTCGAACAGTTTTTCTTTCATCTTCCTTTCTGCACCGTTCGCACACGTAAGGATACTTGTTACGTATAATTATCAGCACGGGGTTAATTTCGATTGAAATAAGCAGAAGAGGTGCATTTACATTTACACGCGAATGCGGAAGTAAGCGATGAAACTTGTAATGCAAACTTCGAACAGTTGATTGTAGTTGAGCGATTAATTTCAACTTCTCGCATCTCGAACGAACTTTTTATACTGCAAGCAGAATAAAACAATTATCTTGTGGACTCACGTAACAAGTTCCTTAAGAAAGAGAACAATATTCAAATTTCTTTTCCTTTCAGAGATCTATGGTATTAGGTTGGCACGAAGGAAATGTTGTTGTTTATCAATTTTATTATTTAGAACCAAGAATCTCCCAATTGTACAATAATGGCACGTTGTTTCAAAATTTCATCTGACAAAACGACAGTTCGTATTACGCGCCAACCTAATAGAATATTTCGTCGAACGTCTTGAATGTTACGTTCGCATTTTATTTCGGAGTGTCTCCTCTTAGAGAGGAAATTGTTGCATATGGGGGGGTAGATCTATCCGCGGTAGGTTAATTACCGCTGGAAATTAATTATAACGGCGAACAATCTCAACTCTGGCTGCTCGTGATCCATCAGCGCGACTCCTGCGAGAATGAACATGTCGCCCGATCGAAAATTCGGCCGAAACCGAAACTTTGCTTGAATCGCGATCGAATAAGTGACACGACCTGACCGTAGAACAGCGACGATATCCAGTGTCGAAACTAGTCGTCAAAGTTCACCATGCATGATGAACGAGCCCCTAGTGTAGAATCCGGATTTACAATGTCCCTCAAGAGGCTGGCAAAGAAAAGTGATGGCGAGATCTTCGTGTCGTCTCGTTAATTACCATTAAAAAAAATGACAGCTCTGTACAAAAGATAATAATCTTTTGATCAACGACGCAACTCATTTTAGTCTTTCTCTCCGGTTAGATCAGATTGGATCTTCGTATCGTTTCATTCATTGTTATTAAAATCTTTCGATCAGTGACTCAACTAATTAGCACGTTTTAATCTTTCTCTCTGATTTAGATTGAGTTAGATTAGATTAGATCACTTTATCGTGTTATTAGAAGATACTGGCAGCGTAAATTGATGATAGAAATAGATGAAGAGCACATTTTCTTTTCGGTTAGGCTTTGGTTCAGATCTCCATATCGTTTCGTTGTTAAAAAAATACTGGCTGGCTAACGTCGATGATAAATGAAAATCTTTTCGATCAATGATACGATTCATTAGCATGTTTCGCTGTTTGATGAATTTTTGGCGTTGATCGAACCAAACGAATCTCGGACAATATGTCATGACTAGTTATAGTTTGCCGCATTTGATTACATCGGTGGAATTACGCAACGTTTATATCTCATTGTTCTCTATTCTCTGGTAAGTTAGAATGCTGTTCGCGCAGAATCGTTAGAGTAAACTTAAACCAAATCCAAAGATACACGCTTGATCGATGCGCGGTCAGCCGCAGAAAGGGACCACTGTCTCGTTTCAATAGATTCCCTCGCTTCATGGAACATCCGATTTTACACGGCTGGCACCCAGTTTATCAATTCTGATATCCAACAAATCTATCATTGCAATAAAACTTACTATTCGACCTTAATCCTCAGGTACCATACGTATCGGAATTTATACAACTATCACAGACTGCTAATCTGTTTATATATTTGTGCATTCGCAGGGAATTATACAGAATGCAATGTTCCTACAATAAATATTTATTCATTTTGATTTATAAATTCTATTCTCGGAAGTTTGCACCAAAGTTCTAGTTAGTGCGGGATGAACGTCAGGTGCAATTGCCTCTGCTTTGTACATCAATAATAAAGAATTCCACGTGTAATTCAACGTGAAATAAAGAAACGAGATAAATGAAAGTTATAAGGATACAGAGGAGAAATAATGATGAACAGAAAAAATTGGCAACGATTCATAGTACTAAGAGGTTGAAGAAAATTCGCGTGACACGCTCGTCGTTGAAATTGTCATTAACGTTTCTTTATATAAGTTTCGCTGCCTCGCGAGCGACAATTCACGAAGATCCGGCTGATATTAGAAAATATCAGCAGAGGTCTAATATGAATTTTCCAGAGGTCTCCGCGGGGATGAAGTTGATAAAGTTGAATAATGTCGGAGATTAGGGGTAGTAGAGGTCGGCGCAGTTTCAGCTTGTTATTCGACGAGTTTCCCTCCGAAGGGAGCCAAGTATTTCGCGATGCTGGGCGATTTAGAACGATTCACGTCGCTTCATGTTTCATTCACCGTCCGTTTCATTATGCATCGGCGGTGGTTAGCGGGGCCACGTGTTCCCGAATTAATTGCAATTTCCGTCGCCTCGTGACATACCCGTGGCCAACACCGTGACGGATGAAAGCGTCCCGGATGCCTGCGAGTCTCACCCCTATTAAGTTGCTCAATCGTCACCTATCTCTTGTATTAATTTGACACGNACTTTTTTTTTTTTTTTTTTTTTTTTTTTTTTTTTTGTAGAAAAAGGTACATCATCTTGCGGCACGTAGATATATTTACCTGAGGCTGCGTGACATTTATTTTTCTAACGTATGATGGTATTCGTTACAGAAATATACTTGTATATTGTACAATGTTGTACAATGTACAGTTGTAATTATAATCATTAATTTTATCCTCGTTTATCTGTGCATTATCAATTGCATCTTCGGCTAATTTTGTTGAACGTTACGATCGTTCGACACAATTGTATTCTATTATCAAATGTAATTACAATTGCGGCATTCAACGTGCCACGGTTATTTAGTAACGTAATTATATTATGTATCAATTTGGAGGATTACCCAGGGGAGAAATTTAAATTGGAAAAGCGAGAAACGGATGAGAGTTAATCCTTTGTAACATGGCGTGACACAGTAACCGCGTACCTGTCTGGTTCATGTTCCTTTTTATTTTTGTCTTTTCATTTATCAGCAGAGAAAAATGTGCGAGATAAATGTTACTCGTATCTTTACACGCGGGTGTATCAGCTTTGGACTTTCTTGTACGCGTCGTTGCAACTTTTTTTTTTTTTCTGTGAACAACCAAAATTCTGGTTAGAGAGAAAGAGGGAGAGAGTGATAAAAAATCGAGCGCGACACGTGCATCCGCTTTGTCATCCGGTTCGTACAATCGAACGCAGAATGCAAATACAGCCTTGCTTTGAAAGTCGTTCGGTGGATCGAAAACTTGTTGGTTGGGTTTAGAGTTTATAGCAATAAAAGGGTTTGACGGTGTTGCGAGGTCGGGTCTTTACGAGACTTTGCAAGTTATAGTTGCCTCTTGTTTTGAAAGTAAAATAGTCGAAAGGAAGTTCATCTGAATGGGATCTTCTTCAACGGTGTTTGAACGTAGGAAGTTTGATAAATGGAATATAAATTAAGAAATGGGAAATCGCAGAAAGCAGTCGACGTTAGAAGCATTCTCCGATACGAATTTCAGTTGTCTGTGACTTGAGGATCGGTTGAGGTCTCTTTGTGCGTGCAAAATTCATAATAATCTTCTCACGAAAGAATGGAATTTTTTGGAGTAAGGTATTTATTAGACAAGCCTCGAGGGATCTGTGTGCAATTTTATTTCTCTCTGTTTTTACGAAATCGCAGAGTGAACGAATCTCTTCACAATAACGTAGATTGCTGGTACACGATTTGAGCTGAAGAGAGATTAATTTCTATGTATTATTTCGGCAAGTGCGTAGGAGCTTTAGAAAATATTGACTTTCGTGGAAATTCCGCGCTTTACGAATGAAAAGCCTCGTTTCCCGTGGAAAAATTTTCCATGAAAAATGTTCGTGTAGTAGAAAAAAATTTCAAATATTTCACACGGAGCTTGCGTGAGTAAATATTATCTAAAAACTAGAAACTCTTCTATCCTTTTCTTTCGTAAATCACGTGCCTGCAATTTGTCACTCAAAATAACCCCAATACAGTCATTTTGCAAAGAGAATAAAATTGAAAAATATACAAATATTCCTCGAAATACAATAATTCTGCATTAAAATGATCTCAATTCAGCTACAAAAAAGGAAAAGAAAAATATGCAAATATATACTAATCTTCTTTCGATTTAAAAATGACTAACTTCAATTTACTAAAATAAATTTAATAACAACAGTTAGTTCTAATTTCAAAATAATTCCTTCCAACTAAATTCAAGTAAGAAATATAAAATCCTGTCTGTTTGTCAATCGTTGATCGTTGAAGCACGTGGATTTACTGCCCGATTAATTAACGACAGACGCGTGTATTATTCGGAATCGGAGACTCGAGACTGTCAGTCGATAGCTTTCAATTCGAGAGTAACGTTAATTGTCAGGTAACTTGAACAAGCGAGCTTGCCATCGCGTTTATTTAACAGGTATAAAAGGCTGTCGCGTTTCATTGGCTCGATAAACATCGTGAGAACCGTCTAATTAAGGAAACCATCGGCTCCGAAACGACGATCGTCTGACATCGCGTTCGCCAAGTAAGCGAACCATTTGTCACGCCGGATTCACTCAACTATCGAACACAGATAAAACTATTTAACCGAGGATCCGAGTGTCGATGGAACTCGGCTCGTCGTCGTGTCTGCTTCGAACTTGGAACGAAAGATCGTACGATTTTAGACTCGTGTCTTTGCAATACTTTGTATAACGCCTATACTTAATTCTTGGACAGTGGATAGATTTATCCACGGCATCGATCGAATATCAAATATTTATATTTCTTTTCTGAAATAAGTCTTTTTGTTGGATGTTTATCGAATTTTTACGAGTGAAATAAGTTTAACAAAAAGAGGCAAACCAATTTTCAATTTTTGAGAAACTAGGGAGAGATAAAGTTTCAATCTTGGAGAAACCATTTCTTCTTGGATGAATGATGGTTTGTTGAATCTTGGTACGAATCTCGAAAAGGAAGGGCAAAAAATATTCGAGTTACGGAAAGTTTCCGTGTAATTTAATTTGACAAACGATATTTCGATTTATGCAGACGTAAAGATTTTAGTGTAAAGACGTGAAGAAACTTTCTTTCTTAAGTTTCTTTTTTTTTTAACTTTTTTTTTAACACAGAAATTTGCAAACGGATCATGTGAAAAGATTAAAAATTGCAAGGATAAAGTACATATTACATATAATTCGAGTTAATTGATATTATAAAAGTTTTTACTTTCAAGAGAAATAAAAACTTTCTGTTTGTAATAATTTGGGAGGAGAGTATCGTTTTCAAATATTATCACATTTATTTCACGATCGTATTAATAATCAACATAAATGTAAATATAATTATTTCTTTCTGTTCCTATGTGGTCAAATGACTTCGTGGCCTCTTCGAAAGTTAAGAATCTATTATTCCACAATGTGTTAATCGCTCCATAAATCGAAAGAGAAACGAGTCGTCGAAAATGATTTTTTGATGCAAGTCGAACAAACTCGAAACATCGAGCTCGAACGAGAATAAGTAAATTTGCTCTCCACGCCTCGTTGATACTGCTTGTTCAACCATCGATTCGCGTGTTTCTGAACAATCATTTACAGTGGCAGTCGTTCGAATGACTCGCTTTTTTTCCCTCGTTCCGGTAATCCAATGTCGACAACAGGAATTGTATTGCAAACTCGAAACTCGATGATCGATCGTGCATGATTGTGCATGCAATTACGTACACCGGTATTAAAGAATTTTCTGAATTTTGCGTGTTTGCACGTTGTAAAGCAGATTGTCCCTGATCGTGTATCAGTGCGTGGCCAGGAACCGAGAAATTCGATTTCCCCCGATCACTTCGTTGCGTTTCAAAGTATGGTCTTTTGGCATTTCGAAAATTGCAGAGGTAAACTCGCAATAAAGTCGCTTTGGTGAGGTAAATGTTCCGCGAAATCTCGAGATTTAGAAGATCACGGACAATTGGCTATTTTCTGGAGTAACTTTTCTAGAATAACTTTCATTCGGATAACTGACGTTCAGAATTCTAATAAAAATTTTAATAAGTTAAGAGTTAATGAGGAACAAAATTTTACGGCGGCAGGGGGATTCACATAATAAAATTTTATGAATATTCTGTAACATTAAATACACGAGACAATTTTATACCGGGTTTATACTCTCAGAAATATAAAATCCGCAGTTTAGTAGATATGAATCTGCAAAATAGAAAGAAAGTAGAACTACTGAACAAACACATATGTTTCAACTTGATATTGTAATACACTCTTCGACAACTACTAATCGCTGAAAATCACATAACAATCGAAATCTCTCACTTCACCTGTAATCAACAAAGTCTTATATTATGCAAATTTCACAGGAAATTGGATTTTGCAACTTTGACACGTTTCGTGATAAATGAGCGTCGTGATCGAATTGAAGAAGGATTTATCTTTAACCCTTATCTTTTATCCATTTCCTCTTTTTTTTTTCAATTAAATTGGTCCCTTGGTGTTACATTGATACAATGGACGGGAATGAATAATTAAATTTGCAAGTGTTTCTACCAATAAATAAATTTCTAGTAAACGAAAATTTCTATTCGATCGCGTGTGATTCACACCAATTGTGCTCGATTTCGTGTCGTTTTATCTTCGTCACGAATTTTGTCCAACGTTACGATCAATTGTTTTGGATTCTCTATTTGTAATGTACAGTTTTTGTAACAAATATTATTTGCAGCTCCGACGACATATTTTATTATCAGTGTTATCAGAAAGATGAATATTACTGGTTCTTGAATAAATACGACTATTCTCTGACAGACTAACACACCAAGATAGTGAGTTTTCACGCATTTTCGTAGTTTTACAATTATTTGCGAACGTAATTCAAAAAAAATGGAACTTGAATGAAAATTTGTTTTATCTGCTGAATAATTACAATAAAACACTCCGCTTTGAATACTTTACATATCTTTGCATATCACGTAGTTTCTATGTTTTCTCATGAACGCAGAAAAATCTGCAATTTAAATGCAACACAATGGATAAGAGTCAGCGGGAAGATTCAATTTCACTGAATGATTAGCAACCCCTTTTTTAACATTTCCTTTTCTCGATTTCAACGCCACCTTATATCTTTCCCGCAAACATAAAAAGAAAAAAAAAAACAAATCCCGAAGGACAAAGATTAATCGTTCAAATCTCATTCTAGAAAGCAGAGGAACTTTTGTCTTTTAGAATTAATCGCCAGTATTGTGAGTCGTCGGTGTCGATCGTCACGGCAGGTTTTCGTCGAAATAGAAAAATCGTCGTCTCTCAATCTTTCTTTTGAAACTGGCAAGAAGGTAAATAATTCCGAGTGCCCCTCGGGAGTAGCTGCGGATTGATTAGCTCGCGATCTAAGCGCGTCAGCTCGTGGCGCAAGGGAGTCAAGGTTACCGCGACGAGGATCACACGCTGCATCGTGCACAGGCAGCGAGGAGAAAAAGAAATTTGCAAACGGGGCGGCGCATCAAGGTGTGCGATCGATTTTCAGTCCAAGTCGGCCGCGTGTCTGGCTTGTACCCGCGGACGAACACGTCGAAAACGACCGTCTGATGGACGTGTTCTCGTGACGGGCCCCGATAGACGCGTTATTTCGAGGAACAGATTGAGAAATCTTTCAAATCCTGCATGCGATGTTGCACGATTCCGATGAAATCTAGTAAACGAGTCGAGTAATTTCGATCCCGTATCATCGCGGAACACGTGACGATCGTTCCCCTCATTTTCATTTGCGTGGGATGAAAGATTCTTTCATACGTGAAAGTGTATAACGAGAGAGGGCAAAATTAACGGGAATAAAATTAGCCGATGTAGAGTAAGTTTCAGTAAACTGATGAACAAAGATGAGAAATAGAGAGTAAGAATTGATTGCAACAAGTGTATGTAAGATATTTTGTGTAATGTATGTAAGATACTTTTATGTAAGATATTTTGAAATTTCATTAACACCGTAATACGACTATATTGGTAAAATATGAAATCAAATCTGAAAATGTATATAGTGTTTGCAAAGAGTACTTGAACGTATTCGTATTTTCCAATGAAATAATTTTTTTAGCAGGTTCTATATTTTATATGAAAATACTAAAAAAGTATTGTATCTATAACATTTATATATCTATTGTAAACGTATGAACAATCGTAATGGATACTACATGTATTAAATATCTTGTAATTTCCATATATTTACATATATATTTTCATATTTACTTCAAACGTGACCAATCATGATAGTTGAGTCTCACTCAACGCAGTGATAATGAAATTTCAAAGTATTCCATGTAGTAACACACTCGCAAGTCAAACAATTCATCAAACAAGTCAACAACTGTGCATAAACAATATAAGGTCGCGCGAATGTCTGCGGTTCACGTTTATTCGAAGTTACTCGTACAAATTGGTCCCCGAAACAGGGAACATTCCAGAAAGATTTCTCTTCTAATAAATGTCATCGGGAGCTTGCAGGTATCTCCAGGTTTGCATTCCACAGGACGGTTCAATGTTTCAACGTCCAACGTTCTAAGATTTACCAAGATACTTGCGCCATTTGTATCCTTCCGACTTTTCGAAGCATTAACAATCCTCATCTGTTTCTTAGCAGGTGCCATTTGTCCTGTCAGGCACGTAGTTCGTAGTTTTCGGTACGGTGAAAGGCGCAGGCAAATGACGTTGCTCCTCGATTTTCCACGAGTGATTAAATAAATCGATCGAGAAAGAGAGAGAAAAGAAAAAAAAAGAATGGTCACGGTGTTGGCCGCGGGAACTAGTACGTGACGGCACGGCTTATTCTACTTCATCTCTTCGATCGCAGCTATTTAACGAGTCCTGCATTTGGACTGCGGGTTTTTGTACATTCGTACAAATCGAACTTTTTTCGAAATTAGAAATTGAAAGATTTCGTCCCTTGACTTTATTATTAATTTTCCAATTGAACAAAGTTGCTCACAAAAGTAGTCGGACTTTTAGGATTTGTAGGAATGTTATGTGTATTAAGATATAAAATATATTCCGAAATTTCTTTACTCTCACGATCATATTGGCCAAGGTTTGAAAATTGCAAGTACATATATTTCACAGAATTTAAAAAATAAAAAAAATATTTAAACAGCCAATTATCTATTACATAAACTTTCGATTGGTATCGTACTTAAATTTAGAATATTTGACTTCATCTTGTATCTTACATTCTCCGTGATGAAATTTAATTCAGTTGAAAATTTCAACCAATTGAACAATTTGACTTCAAGCGAAAATGGTCTAATACCAATTAACAGTTAATAATTAGCCTTAATAATCAGCTTAGGAGTCATATTTAACATTTATGCTGTATATTGATTTGAATGTAAACTAAATGTAGTAATATTAATAAAATTTCAAAATATGATGTTTAATAGCATGAATGAAACTGTTCGAATACTTTCGTGAGTCACTGTGACTAAAAAAACGAGGAGTGTGAAATATCCCCGGGTACATTTTGGTTTCCCAAATTCCTGTCAGACGAGTCGTAATTTGAAGCATCTTCCCGTTTTATGACTACTTGTTGAGCCGAGCAAACAACCGTATCGAAACAGTGGTGGATGGTCGCCTGCCCTCCTCGGAAGTTTACGTTCTCGTGTTGCATTCTTGGCCCACGTCCTCGCAACACTCGAAATTTATGCGTTCGGAATTTTCCAAAATTGCCGATATTATACGGGGAGTTTCGTTCGCGAGAAGATCGATAGAAGTTCGCGAAGATTTGGAACCGAGCGAACAGACGCAACGTTAATTAATTAATTTTTAATGATAATAATATAAATATCAATATAATTAAATAAGTTATTAAATAATATTCAAATTTTGTTTTATTTATTTTTGACATATTAATTAAGCAGATAAAATACGAGGATAAAATTGTTATTTCTCTAATTCATATAATAATTAAAATTATATAAATATATAAAATTAATGATAAAAATAATAATATTGATTTATTGGATTTAAATTTGGAAATTTTAAATAAATAGAAGTTTATTAAAAATATTAATAATATATGAATTTATTAATAATAATATTGATCCTCCGAGGTAAGTCCTCGAGGTTTCGTTCCTGAAATTTTACTTTCGCAACCTCGGGAAGAAACATCTCTGTCTCGAAGTTTATCTCATTGCTTAACGTCATTTATTACCACTTTGATCCACGTTGTTATCACCGTTCGCAGCGAGAGATGATGTTACAATGAAAGATGAATGAATACATTCTATCGTTTATTTTGGATAAACGCGTAGAAAAAAGGCTCGTGAAGATTGACTCTGATTTTTGAAATGAGATCGCACGCTAAGTGCATTCGATGCAGCTTGATACTCTCTATAAGAAAAAATATGTCGGAAAATTTATAGCTTAGAAGATAGGATGAATGTAAAATTCACAGATTCAGAACGTTCAACGAAAAAGTTTGCGAACAATTGATAAATAAGACAGCTGCTTTTTCAAAGAAATATTTTCAAAATGGCGTTAATAGTTAATGGTTCGAATCTAAGGCCAGACATATCTATGACAAATTGGACATTCACTGTATCTACATTATTTTAGATACCAGCATGGATAATGACATGAATCAGGGTAATGTCAGACTCTCTGAATGACGCATTTCATCCCTGTTCATTTCCAGATGTACGGTGGACAATTCCGAGTGCGTTATTCGACGTGTTTTTCGAACAATGAGCGTGATTTTTTTATCGAGCGTCTGAGACAATGGCTCAGAGAGTGTCTCATTCTAACGCCAGACGTGGATCATTGTCAGCGGTACAAATTGAGAACGTTCCTCGCTACGATGGAGGTTTATCTAGCGGAGTTGCATTGTGTTTACCGAGCGTGTAATTATGCCATCGAGTTTCTTCGTTCCCTTCATATACTTGCCTCCTGTCGTTAATTTCCTCAGAAACAAATTCCACGCTGTGACGTTCAATGATGAAACGTCATCATTATTTAAATCCAATTTCTTTACGTTCGCAAAAACAGTACAAATCCGATCGACGAAAAATCTTCAAACTTCGGGCGCAGACGAGATGAATAGACCAAGGATCTTCTGCGATTTCCCATGATCTGAAATATCGTAAATATAGTAAAAAAAAAATCCGCTGTTTTCTTAGCGGTTATCGATTGCTTGTCTCGTATATATATATATATATATTTTTTTTTTAAGTAGAATTTGAAGTTGACTGTCGTTTCATTTTTACACGTTTGCCTTCGTTTGTTTTTGGTTCATTGACAAACATCTGGCATACAATTCATATATATTTCGAGGCACGATTCATAATACGTAGTTTCGTGATTATTTGGGATACAAAGATGAAAATAGAAAAGATTATATCAATTAATATTTCATTTAGATATATAGCTGGATGCATGTATTAGATTATCAAATTCGTAATTTGCTTTTTTCGAATGCTAACGCGACTGAAACGATCGCAAGATTTCACACGCGTTTACCGTGGTGTATTCCTAGATATAAGTTTAGCTGTGAAATTTTGTTTTTTTTGCGCAGACATTTTCGAATATTTACGTATTATACTTCACACTCTGATAGCAAACATTCATACCTAGGAACTCCGAAAAATCGTGGGACAAAAGAATACAGTTGTGTGCCTAGGTCTCGTCTGTGCTTCGAGGCTGCGGCAACTCATTTCACGGGGGAAACGAAAGGAAATCGTCGCAGCTGCAAGTGCAACAAATAAAACAGGCTCGACGGGACAAACAGTCGCGGACAACGGATTGGAAACCGGATGGATAAGCCTAAGTTTGAAGCCGCGGCCTGTTTTTCGAGTCGCGCGAATGAAAAAGAAAAAGAAAAAAATCTTCGATTCGAAAGACATCGTAAATCAATTCTGATTGTTGTTAAACGATCAGAATTTCTATTTCTGACGATTCAGTTCTAATTTTAGTTAACGTGAATGTACGGCGCGTCTCGGTCGCGAATGTTTCAAATTTACGCGAAAATAATGTAGCCTAAGACATGTTGAATTGAGACCTAAGTTGAAATGATCTATAATAATCTATGGACGAGAATCTATCGAAAGATCGAGGATCGTCGTCGAAGTTTTCGATTTTCACGCGCTTTCAATTTCTCGATCATCGAGATCTTCACCGTGAAAAAGAAAAAAAGGAAAAAATGGAAATCTACGTTAAGCTTAATTTATCGAGAAACCGAGAAAGAAACGATATACGTGGTATTTATGTATCATATCGTCCCTGTTTCATTTCGATGCATGTTCACGACCATCCAAGCGTAAAAGTTCCCCTTTAGTTTTGAAGTGTGGTCGGACATAGCCATGACGTAATGACTCGAAGGCAAGAAAATTTTGAATTATGACCACTCTCAGTGAAAAAAAAAATCCCCTCTCCGCCCCGGGAAAACAGGCGTTGGCGAGTAAGTCAGTACTCGGCTCTGGAGAAATAACACGCGATCGTGGAAGCAACGCGACGCGACGCGAACTTGATGAAGGTCGAGCGACCACCGGAATGCGGGCAAAGAAACGCAGGTGCCAGGTGTAATTGCGTTGCAATTTTTCTTCGTCGAGCGCGTAGGGGCTTTTCAGCAAACAGTCGCGGTGTCGCGAGATCGATCGAAACGTGTGGTGTAGTTTCGCTTACTGTTGCGGTATCGATTCGTTGCGGTATCGAACCATGTTCTGGCTCTCACTGTACTCCGTGTTCGTCCCGCGAGAACGAATCAAATTTTAATGCACCGGTTGTTCCGGCTTTCTTTCGAACCGATGTGTTTGGTTTCGTGTTTCGAGCAGATGTTTAAGTTAAACGTCGGACGCATGTTGTTGAATGTAGACGGGCATTGATTGAGTTTTCGTTGATCCCTCAACAGTTGAATAAAATCGTGAATTTTGGGGGCAAAAACGAGAATGTTTCGAGAAATATAAATATGTGATGATAATGTGGAGAAGTATATTTCGCATGTTTCTTCTTAGTAATTGCGTGTGATAAATTTTGAACTACATAATTTCAATTATAGAAGGAAAATATTGAAAGGTACATTGTTCTTCCGAATTGTTCCTATTGATCGGTTTGCTGTCCCTGAATGATTTTTAATGTTTAAAATACACGTATATTCCCCTCTATAAATCCCTATTGTAAGTCTCTATTGTAAACTTTCCTTTTTAATTGTTAGTTCCAGTATCGATAATATAATACTTTTCCGCGGACTTTCTTATTTTCTTGCCTTCCATTCCACAGGGATTTTCGAAAGTCGATATACGAGCTCTTCGTTGTTCCTCTTCGCGTCGTAGATTTTTCTGAGAAAGAATGATGGGTCGGGCGAGTGTGAAGAAATATGGATTGAAAGTGATTAATAACCGAGGACGATGTAAACTTTTGATCCAGAAGTTTGGTGAAATTCACGGCGTAAGAGCGTGACTTGTTTGAAATTTCACGCGCTTGAAAGACCACGATACAGACTTTTAGAAAAGAGTGAGTGCATTCGAGTGCATTTCTTTGTAGAAATATCCAATATATATAGTCTTTGTATTAAACGTTCGATCGAATTAAAAAGTACGAGCAGAGTATCGTTTGCAGAATAAATTATTGAAAACTTCTATCAAATTCTTTTTCGCATTTCGTCTCAATTTGTTCTACTTTCAGCAACTCTTTGTCAATCTGTATAATCATTTTCAACTCGTGTCAAAGTTTTCATTACATCAAGGAAAGTTTCCTTATTCTGGAGCTAGCTTTTCGATATTTAATTATTTATTATATCGCATTATTCTTTTATAACATAATATACAGAATATAAGTACAATTATTATACTTATATTTCCTGATAATGTAATATTATAAATAAATCGTAAATTAAATGATATAATAAAATACAAATATAAATAACAACATAATTTAATACCTGTATTCAGTACTTGAAAATTAATTTCAGAATAGATTTCTAATGAAAACTTTATATGATACGAGTCAAAATATATGACTCTAGATTCTTCTGTTCTATAACTTTTTACATTTTATTATCAGCAAGTTAGTATAAATATAATTATACTACTTTAATATTATTAGTACTATCAGTGATATTTACAACCTGCTCGAATCTTCTTTCAACGTTACATTACATTTATTCTTCATTTGCTGCATTTACTCGCTGACGTAAAAATGTAACTCCTTTCTTCTGTTGCTATTTCCAACCTGTTTTTCATTTTCCTACAGTTGTCCCGTTTTCCAAACGTTTTCTCAACGCCTGCTCGTAAAAAGCGTCTCGCGTGGCATTTTTACGCGCAGACGTGCCTTTCGTAACTCGTTTGAAATTCGACGAGGGCATTTGGTTGGTGAAACTGCATGTTTGCGATACACACGCCAACGTGTGCGAAACGCTCGAATTTAGCGTGTATCGACTAATTAATACTTGAACTTTCTGCTCCGTGACAATGGACTCTATCAATCATCACGTACCCGTTTAAACAGAGAGCGCTTCACGCTCTCCGTTAAATAAATATTCATCGTGTAACTTCGTATTTTCGTATTCACGTTTTTAAACGGAGGATCTTCTTCTTAAAAGTTATTCGTGGTAAGATGGTAAGATCGCTGGGAAGATTACGAAATGATAATTTCTCGTAGATAACACAGAGAATTAACACAGCACTGATATATTTCCATAAAATCTTAGTAAAATTAAGATTTGATCGTCGAATCCAGAAGTGACCTGCAAATTCTGAAATAAAATTCATTCGAATTTACTTTTTTACAATGCGGAAAGTGCATAATGCGAATTATATGTCGAAAATGAAAAAGTGATTCTACATTTTCTATTTAGTGATATATATTTCGCGCGAGTTATTTCTGATTATTCTCTTGATACTTTTAGTGATATTTCTTTGCGAGCTCCTTCCAGTTTGATTTTGTTCCCTAGGTTCCATTAATTTTATAATTTTTATTTTTTTTGTTCCACTAGGTAATTGTATAATTTTTATTGAACTCAGGTTATATTTTATACTATTCATTCAGGCTATGTAACGATCCTAACCCTTCGTTCACTGCTTTCTGAATTCTTCAAACAACTTGTACAAAATTTTCAAAATTACTAATTTCAGATCATCGCTTAAAGTTTCGTCTCGCATCCAATGGATGTTGATTGCCTTCAGAAATTAATTTCCATGTTTTATTACACATCAATTTCCCTTCTTCGCGCACGAACATGTTGTTCCGAATATTTACTTTCGTTTTTTGGCTCCGTCAGTTCGCGAAATTTATTTAAACACCGCTGCAACCCAGACATATGAACACGATAGAATCACGCGAGAAAGTTGTATCGATATTCTAACAAGCATGTGACTCATGGGTGAAAAAAACAATGGAAATAAACTGGTGTATCGTACAAGAACGGTCGTCAACGCCGTTGGAAACGCTGGCCTTATGTGACAAAATCAACGAACGATGAAAGGTTGAACCGTGCGCGCACTTGAACTCGACGGTTCAAGTTTAATGCTCCCGGTGTCTATTTTCGCGTGTACAGTTCAGCAGAATGTCGAGTGCCGCGAGATTACGCGGGGAAATTGTGTATACCTCGATGGCGACAGTCGGCCATTGTCGAGCCACTTAACGTCGCGTTTCCGCCGGGGTAACATCCCGTCGCCAGACACAATCGCGAGCTCTAGGAGGTATCGATTTTTAATGGAAACGCTGTAACAATGGCAGAGAATCTTTCCGTCAATAGTCGCCTTGAACATTACCTTAAAAGACAAAGACGTCCTTCGTGAACTGCAAGAACTTCCACCAAGTGTGCGAGAAGTCTCACCTCTTGCTTCTTCAATTTCGAAGATATTCTGTATAAAGTATTTTCATTATGATGTGAAAAACAGATGTGAAGAGATATGTAAAATACGCAGAGCTCGGTGCTTTTTATGAATCTGTAATAAAAATCTGCATAAACAATTCTACTCTATCTAATCTTCTCCGCGTTCTTTTCTATTATTATCCATCGCGTAAATATAACGTAGAAGATTCGTAATGGAGATATAAATGTTCATGTGTGCAACACCATTGCAACATCCGGTGAGAAAGCTCGCGTTGCCTTAATATTATATCTATCTTGATACATGCGAAAAGTCATCACACGAGAGAAACCAAAAAAGAATCACCAAGAATTAAACTAAAAAGATACCTATTATTGTGAAACAGTTTCTCGCTAAGAATGTCCTGCAGGGTTGCTCGTAAGCAAAGGAAATATACGTCAGGAGCAGAGGAAGACGCTCCCGATTTTCAATTCCTTGAAAACGAAAATGACTCTCTCTCTCTCTCTCTTTCGAGAGAGAAGGATCGTTGTAGAAAAATGTAGACGGCTGCCATTAAGAAGATTAACGAAGTCGTTCCGTTTCGATGAGCCTCTAGATCAAGGTTGAGGATCGATCCAGCCGTGACATTGCTGGATCGACGGCTGATTCCAACGATTTTCTCCGCCAATGTTACGGCCGCGAGTCTACGCTGTGTGTGGCACTTGCTGCCTTGAAATGTATTCATAGGTTTTGTCGTACCGCCAATACACGCTCTTCGTACGTTAACTTTAGTCTCGCGACCAATGCCAAGAATAAGCTTCGATGTAAATAATCGACCAAGCGATGTAAATAACACCTAGTTAATTGCTTGTCTTTTGTTCGTCGCGATAAGTCGTTCGCCTGATTTTTAATTCAAATGAAACACAAATTCATGCAGTTCAATTGTATTAATAGCCTAGATAGAAAACAAAGGGGCTTGAACATACCTGTGCAAATGCTTTTGTTGGGAAAAGAAATTATTCGTCCGGGGATGATTTAGATTTCTTGATCATATTTGTAGGTTTAAGTGTATCAACAATAATTATTAGGTAGGTCTAATTAGTTGTTTTTGTAGCTTTAAACGATCGCGCACAGTGAATCTTCGTTTGTTAATTATGATGTTTAGTATTGTTGAGATATAGATTTCTGACAGAGATTGCAGTCAAGCACATCGAATAACATTTAACTTCTAAATATACGTGTATTTCATTCTTTTTTTTTCAATACGTTTCAAGACATTTATATGCATTTGTATGCATTTACTTTCAGGATTATTAATACAGATGAACAAAATTGATAATTAATTTGATACAAGAAAAGGCACAGATTTCATTATTAAAAATTTCGAAAGAAAGAAATCTACACACACACACACACACACACACACACACACACANACCCTCCAAAAAAATAATACAAAGACAAACAGTAAGAACAACAAAACTCAAAAAAAAAAAAAAAAAACAAAAAAAGAAACGCACGCAACCGTCTGTCTGTATCTCTGTATCTGTTTGGTACTCATCCCTGTCGCACCCTTGTCTGTGGTCTGTGTCTCATAATCAGTCAGTCATGAATCTTATGTTCCGCAAGAACTTCGGCGAGAAGGGGCTCGGTGGTGGTGGTGGAGGAGGAGGAGGCGGTGGCGGACTGGAGGGTCGCGCGACCCTCGGCACCGCTTACGGGCCAGCCACTTTGGGGTACACGGGGTCTCGGTTAGGCGTGATGCGCGGTGCCGGCCATTCGGCCGTTGGGACGCGCGCACCGATCCGACGCAGCAAGGAATTCGGCTACTTTCCATCGATGGCCGATCACGAGCACCAGGGCTTCGGTTACCGGACTCACCTGTTTCTCACGCCACCGTCAGGCGGTGCCCTTGGCTCGCCGCCGGAGGAGCCTGGCGAGAGGATAGGACCGCCGCCCAGGAAGAACTCTGGCCCGCACGTGATCAAATGGGGCGGCGGGGGAGGAGGAGGAGGAGGAGGAGGAGGAAGTGGCGGAGGCAGTGGATCGGCACAGGGACCGGCAGCCGGGGGACAAGCGAGAAGGAAGCAGGCTCCACAGCAGAAGGAACCCTCGGAACCGTCGACCCCGACGACCGCTTCTAGACAGGTACGTGGACCTTTTTCATTCTGTTGGCTCTGTTGCATTTTCGTTTTTAATTTCTCTACGCTGGTTCCGTACAGTCTTCTCAGAAGGAACCCTCGGAACCGTCGACCCCGACGACCGCTTCTAGACAGGTACGTGGACCTTTTTCATTCTGTTGGCTCTGTTGCATTTTCGTTTTTAATTTCTCTACGCTGGTTCCGTACAGTCTTCCACAGCGAGGCGTGGCTTTGCATTTCGTCTTTGTAGTTATACGGATATAATTACAGGTTAATATGTAGGTAAATGCCGCGATAGATGTGGTGCACAGATATATTCTTTTAGTCAAGCGTGTATTTCCGTTCAGAAATTTGGAGCAGAAATTTGTTAAGATTTCCTCGAGCAAATTTTATTTATTTGTAATATCTATGTATGTATCATTCTAACTGAAAGTTTAATTGTAATATTTTCTACTGTTTGTATATCTGAATATATTATCGCGATTATAATTAAAATAATATAACGGAAATAAGTAGGTATAGTTACGATATAAAAGTCAATATTTAAAATATTACCAAAAACCATCGAAATATTTTAGCAATCGTAAGAAATCTACTGTCGTTTGATTAATTATTGAGAATGTTTATACATTTGTGAGAATTATTAAAAATATCCAAATATACAAAATACATTCGAATAGATGTAGAAAAAACTTTTAAGATTATATTTATGAAAATATAAATTTAAACATTCGCGATTAATCGACTTGAAACTATTCAAATGAAACGATAGTTTCACAATCTTACACGTGAATGCATTTTACATCGGCGACATTACAAGTGTACATACAGCTTGAGCTGTTCCTTTAACCTTGCCGTTCTCCAAGATGGCGGAATTAATCCACAGCGTCGATGCGGTCCGAAAGATTGATGCACCTCGACCAGACGTGTGATCGTTCGCTCGTGTCTAATCAAATACTTCGGTTCAGGTGTCGGGGATGTAGGTTAAATTTAATCAACTATCCCCTCGAGCCGCGAACTACTACTACTACTACTACTATCTCCGACGTGCCAAAGACCCGTGGCAATCCGAAGAAACCCAATTCCGATCAATGGCAACGACTTCGCTGCACAGACGACAATTCCACCGTTTCAGCCGGTGTTTATTAACTCTGTCGAGACTCCCTCCGACGAGGAAGCATCGAGCAACGTTCGCGACGGTGGTTCTCGATGAGAATCCTTATAAAACGAACGCTGATTCGAATCGTAAATCTTGTTTCGCTTTGTCGACGTGTGGATACGCACTTTGATGTAGACGAATCGGGGACACGATACGTTTAAACACACTTAAACATTCAGGGACGACGTTCGATGCTCGTTGCCACAATCTTGTCGATCATTTGGAATTTTTAATGTTTCTCGTAGTTGTGTGTTTAGATAACGGCACTGTTGATTTCGTTTTTGATACGTAATCATGGGATTTAGTACTGTGTTGCATTCAAAATAACTTTACGGTGCTTAATAGATGTTGATTTTGAAGGATTGAGGAAATGGAGATTAGTTAGACAGAGATTTATTTGTTTTTAGCTATTGAAAGTTTTGAAAGGCTTTTGATATTAATTCCAAAAGAGAGGACTTACTTTCGAATTCATAAATTGTATAATATTGAACTAAATTAATTAATTAATTATTTTACTGTAGTATACAAGTTTCAGTTAATTGATTTTCACACATGAAATAAACGCATTCTGAGTCGATTCTTACGGCAAACGAATGGAAGAATGAATTTATTTATTTAAAAGTCAGATAGAAAATGAATGTTTGAACATCATAGATTCACTGAAAAATACAGTAGAGACTTTCACAGGAAAAACATTAGAGGGAAGATGTGCTACAAGTATGATGAAGATCAAAAGCAAAGGAATTAAACATAGTAACGAATCCGAATGAGTTTTCTTTAAATGCAAGAATCATATATCAAAAGAATGGGACTATTTTACATGTCATTTCATTTTACAAACACTTGTATCGTACATTTTTGTCAAAGAACAATTTACTTACAAAATATCACATCATCACGCACAACTCATCAACATTCGTAAACAATATTTTTCCATTAATACGCCAGAGGAAGCGTGGTTTATAGTAAACGAAACGTGATTGTAAATAGAGCTAGGAGTTCCAGCTCAGAAGTTCCAGAGTTCAGACACGTTCTCTGTTCCACAAACGTGTAAAAATCCGCTCTAATTGCGCTCGATTGTAACTTGTAACTGGCGCTCGAGGGCAGAGTTTCCCATTTCTGGCGAACGAGCGGTGCCACGGACAACGGGTGATGTGACTCCAACACATTTTTTTTCTCTCCCTCTCCGCGAAAGGTTGTTTCGACGATGTTGTCCCGTTGCAAATTACACGATTGTAACCCATTGCACGAACGAGAAAGAGAGAGAGAGAGAGAGAGAGAGAGAGAGCAAGGATCCAACGACTCGCTTTATATCGACGAGTGGCTACCTGAAACACGGCCACAGGCCGGACACTCGTGACGATATTTCAGCGGCAGGTACACGCCTCGGATGTACACCGACACACCGACAAGGGAGGGATACACATTCACACGAAAATATAGACACACATACACACAGAGAGATGTACACACGCGGGATAGTTTCGCGATCGGGTGGAATTATGGAGGAAACGAGGGGGCCGTGCACCAAACGACCCGCATAAACTTACACCTACGCCATCCTCGTGGCCGGCACGCAAACTCGCTATCTTATTGCACGCCAAGGCGGATCTCGCGACGTACCATAAATTTCCTGCGAGCCGTGGCCGGCTCTGCTCGATATCCTGTACGCTCATTGTGCCCGTTCCGGCCAAACTCGATCGGACCTGAATTCCCGGATGGTGGATCGTTGCGTCCGGATGCTTATCCGTAGATGAACGGCGATTTTCTTTTCCTGGATAATCCGGGGAACGTTCGAGAGACGCACAGTCAATCACTGATTCAGAGAGCAGCGATTTTGAATGCGTGTTAAACTACGCGTTTGAGAGAATCTCAAAAGGAATTAAAGGCTCTCTTTGAAATGTTCTTAACACTTTCCCAGCGGGATATTTGAAATGACGCGTCGCGTGTAGGAAATATTATTTTTATGTATGCTTTGTAAATAAAAATTGCGCAGTTTTTTTTATTATACTGTATTAATTTGACTATTGCAATTTTATCAATGTACTATAATAATCGACAACCCTGATCGATGCGATTGATTCCAGATTATCGTTTGAATTACTTGAAAGGTACGGCTGTTCTTGTCAAAATTAATATTAATTTCTGTTTGGACAGAAACACGAGTATATAAATCTATTTATAAATTTATTTTTTATTTTAATATCGTTTAAATTATATATTTTTTTTTATTTTAATTATCGTTTAAATTATGGTGACTTATAGGTAGGATATTTTGATACGGTTGTTCAACAAGTATTTTCATTTATTTATTTATAATATTTTTGGACAACTAAAATCAAATATTGTACACATGTGTTAATACACGCGTCTGGTATATGTGTGTTTGTTAATGGTACATATATATTGTACATATATTTAAAAAATATATTTTTAATATATTTGATATATTAGGCTCAGAGTAAAGTCAGAGTTTTGTAATTTGAATTAATAACACTTTGTCAAGTGTTGAAAGTTTCTCGTACGTATTTCAGTTTCACGGTCAACTATTATTCTAGCTTCATTCGTTACTGAGAAAAAAGCATCAAGTGTCTTTATTTTGGCATTTAACTGAGAAAACAATAATAATAGTAAAAGCAGATTATAACTTCACGAGGAATTATGCTTGCTATTATAAATTTCCGAATGTTACAGTTGAATGATTTTAGTGTGTCCGTTCCTTTTTTTCGAACGTTGCATTTTTATTAATAAAATCATTGACGAAGTGCAACTATAGATATACGAACATATAATTTTTATGATATCTTTTATGACATGTAACTTTCACGAGAGTTGAAGCGTACGTTTATCAACTACGATTTTCCAGTTCGAAAATATCTTCGAATATGGGATATTCTTTGTAATCAGCGATTTGGACGAAATCGAATCATTTGAATAATTTTTTTTAAACGTATCAATTAAAAGAAACAGCAGATGAAGATTTTTGGATTTCGAAGCTGATCTTTAAATTTCGAATTCTTATAATCTCGGAATTTCTTCTATCGGTGTTTCTATTAAAAATCTTCCTGAACATTGAACGTGCGTAGCAAATGTCTTCCTCTTCAACGTGGTCTGTAATCGATAAAATCAAGCTTCGATGAAACAATCAACCCGTACCAACAATTCGAAAAATCCACACAGCGAGGAAACCATGAAAAAACATACAAATACCATCGACGACGAGTGTTAAATTAAAAAAAAAAAAGAAAGAAAAATTTCAACAAGTTACACGATTTACTTAAGAGTGTATTGCGATTGATTTTCACTTCGATAGTGGAACGAAGAACGAGGGGTTAAAGTTTTACGGCCATGCTACGGGGAAAATTTCGAAATTCCCGGCTGCAGGCTTCCACCCTCGTGGAAGCGTAAAGCGGCTCACCATTCGTCAGCTAGACTTTTACAACATCTTCGAGGGGATCGTGATCGTGAAGTCAATGCGCGTACAACCAGTACGGATACTGACGTTGCATTCGAACTCCATTCGGCTCTCCCGCAAATAGTAAATGCACGTGTGCAATGGGTGGTCTCTCCTTTCGAAACGCAAAGTACGCGAAACGTGGGAGACAAAGTGGTTTTCATGTCTCGGTGGAAATTTACTTGGCAAATCGGCAGATCGCTTCGTTGAATGAAATGTTTCGTAACTTGTTCTCGCTTCGAGTTTCATTTTTATTTCATTTTTATTTCGTGTATCCTCGTATGTATTTTGTATATACTGTGAGTTAATACTATATTAAATAAGTACTGGATTCAAGTAAAAAATAATAATTCACGCATTTTTCATTAATAAAGAAATAATATAGCGTTAATCAATTTTACTTGACAGATGTACACAACAGCATATATTGAAAATATTTATTTGAAACGTACGAATGGGAATTATTAATTGATGTTATAACGGTTTGATAAGTATTGAGGATAATTATTTGAAATAACATTTTATTCTGCTCATCTTACTATTTTAGAAGGACGAGAATTATAACATTTCGATTATTTGTTTCAGAGTACAAATTTCAACGTATAAATTTCAACGTACAAATTTCAAACGAAAAGTCAAATAGACAGTACCGACGTGGTTAACGCTGCGAAATTAAATTGAACTGGTGCATTAAATTTGGAGAACAATCTTCGTACGATATAGTGTCTGTTGAACATTGTTAAAGATACATCCTGTTCTTTTAAACATCGTTGAAATTGTAATAAATATTTTAGGCGTATGTAACGAGACAAATATTCACTTCAAATTCATTCTCAAAAAAATATATAATTAAAACACTTGTAAAATCAAATATTTCGAATACTACTTCAATCAGTATTAAATAATTATTTCATATTATTATTTACACTACGCGTACTTAATTACTTACGACTAAAAATATTTCGAGCTCTCGTGTATTTCAATGCAATATTAATTCGCAATTTAATTATTTATATTATTATTTATTATTAGTTCAAGTTTAAATACCTTGAATTATTCGGAAGTTTCCAAGAGAAAACAGTAATGAAGATTCTTAGCTGCAACGATCCCATCAATACGTACATTGGGAACTAAAGTCCTCTAGAATCAATGGGAACAGTGGGAATCCCGAAAAAAAGTACAAAATTGCTTTCTTACCTCGTAGCTCTTCGGCTCCTCGGACGAAAGAAAATTTGTAGTCTTCGGGTGTACTTCGATCAATACCCCGGGGCCTCGATCTTGAACTTTAATTATACATCCTGCGCTTCGGCTGCGTGCCTCATTGTTGTGAAATAAATTCAATCACCAATGCACTACGCATGCCAGGATTGGTTCTACTGCAGTTTGCATGGAGGCACGATTTGCCATCTTCGAAACGTTTATTATATTATTCCATGTATCAAAAGAGAAGAGTTTTTCGTTTCATGTGAAATTTCTGTGCAGAAACTAGGTTTGGCTGTTGCAGACATTTTTGAAAATAATATTCATCAAGTTGGAAACTGGTCGATCTCACTTTATTCATTTCTTAATTTTTGCACTTGAATGTTTTAAAATAATAGAGACAGCTAATTTTCACAAGTAACGATAGATTTTACTGTAGAATGTTACACTTCTGGGTTTGGTAAATTTAGAAAGCAGAAGACTTCTGATGTTTGATTGGATCTCGTCGATAGTGAAATAGATTAAAGAGGATGAAAACAGAAGAGAACTCGATGGAACTTAGTTTTATTTAATATTAAGAATGTTTGATTGAACCAGCCTTTCGGGATCAAATTTATTTTCGCCGAATAATTACATCTTCCACATTAGATGCTGCGATTGAAATAATAAATAAATTGCTGAAAAAGATGTGTATTTTCTTTGTTTTACTAGAAACAGCTCTAAACAGTATAAAAAAAAGTCTGAAAAACTGTTTAGAAATACAGTTTGTTTTAAACTGTTCGTACGGCGATTAAAGGATTGAAAAATAAGATCGTTGTTTCATTTAAATTAATTAATAGTGCCAACAAGGATTGTTTTCCGGTTAAACATAGATTTTCTTTTCATCATTTCCTCTTCATAATAAAGATGGAAATCTCTTGATCAAACAATCGGATGCGCGTCCATCCCACGTTCCATCTGTTCCGTGGTAGAAAATGGCGCGAACTTCAAAACAAGAAGCCCTATTTTAAACGCGAAGGCTCCGAAATTCAAAGTATGTAACTCGCTGTAACGAGAACCGGGCCAATTCGCTCGGTTGTATGTTTGTCTGTGCCAGGTCACCAAAGTTAATTATCCCGAATTGTATGACGTTCATAGGTTTCCTTCAGCGGTAACCGTGCGTCCGGCGCGTACACGCCCCTGGTGGTTTCCGGAAACAGCCCTCCGCGCGGCGAACCAATCTCTCTGGCCACTTTGGACCGCGACTGTTTCATCATTCCCCTCGCTTCTCTTGAACGTTTTTTACCAGCGGGAGTACCGGTACGTTGGATAAATTTCTACGTAACTGAACCAAGCATCAGGCATTAGATCCTTTTGCATGGCTGATTTATTTATTTATTTTTTTTTTTGTTTCCTCCAGTCACATCCTTAGACTCATTAGACTTAGTAGACTTAAATAGCAAATTACTAAAACTACTAGGATAATTCCATTTTGTATTATAGACTCCTCTGTTTGACAAAGATTAATAATTAAATTACTAAAACTTAAGATGATTTTATTTTGTATTGTAATTTGATCGCAAAGATTAGTAATTAAATTTTATTATAAAACTAATTGCTAAAACCTAGGATGATTTTATTTTGTACTGTAGATTAGTTATAAAACTAGTAAGGAAGTTACACGAAAATTGAATGAAATTCTAAGCATACGTATTACTTCGGGTAACCTTTTTCCTTCCGAAATATCACTTCGAAATGGTGAAATCAAAGTTCTCCTATTTTTTGATTTCACGTTGCAATTCGTAATCTCAGAGAAATAAAAAGAAAGATTTTCTCCAGATAAAAACTGCTTCTTTTAATTAGAATCACAATCGTTGAGTTGAGTGTCTCTCTTGGTAAATAATTTAACTTCAAGTTTTCATGGACGCCAATATCCAGCTCGACAATACCAGTTAAGAGTCGAGATCATGTGGATTTTGTTTATTAATACCACGATTTGCACGGCGCAGTATTACTTTATTGCCTGTGTAAATACTAACAGAACTTCCTCGAACAATCTATAGTTCTTCTGTGTTGTCTTCCTTTATGTCATTTTTATCTCGTGACGTCTAAACTTGCTTTGATACGCACCCGCATTTCGCAATAGCATATTTCGTAACAGGGAGCTGCGCGAACATTTTGCAACGCGTCTGTTCAACGCCAACACCTTGCACGCAACGCAATAATCGATCGATAGAAGCTTTTTAAATGTATTGTACGTGTTTCGACATCGATGATTATTTGTTCCTGGGCGAAGAATTGCGCGTTTCTCTCGCCTGTTTCTTGGTCCCATAACTTTGGGAAGCTGAATTTGGCAATAAACGTCACGACGAGACATCGATGATAGAAAATTTTCAGCAGCCGACGATAATCAGAAATTTTATTTCTCCTGCCAAGCTCTTTCCATCAAAGTCAATTGCGACACGCGCAAGATCGAGCCAAAATTAGTTGGATCTTCCAAAATCGTGGCAGCGAAAACAAACGAAACCCCGCGGCTGGCTCGATCGTAAGTGGAGTAACGCCATCGTGTTCGTCTCGAGATCCAGCGAACCTCTTTAAATCACTCGAACGAGATCTACGCGCGGAACTACATTAATCAAGAATGCGCCCGCTAGAACCAGAATACTCGAGTTATTGGCCTTAGAATGCGCTTGGTGAGCAGCTACGACCTTGCTGGCTCGGCCTCAAACGCGTAAAAATAGACAAAAGCGTACCTGCCGGGGCGGAGTACAACAAACGTCTGATAAATGACGTATCAGCGTAACGCAAATGACGCGCATAACGCATTAGGGATACAGATTTATGGGTGGCTCTTCACCAGAACCCATGGCCATTGAATTAGGACAACACTCGCATAATTTCCAACGTTCAACGTTGTTTTCAGTGAGGTATTTTTAGTTGGAACGAAATTCATTTATTTGCAAAATTCATTCGCTATCTGTCGAGATTATTATACAAGCGTGTTCTGAAATATACATTTTCTCTACTTTATAAAAAATCTCTTTATATTACGGATTCAAAAGTAAAAGCAGAAAAAAAATAGTGGAAATAATGAAGAAGGAAAGAATAAAGTAAAAGAAATGTGCAAACCAAGTGAAAATTGTGAGCGGTACCGATTCGATGACTGTTTATTTATACACCTGTTCTCCTTTTAAAGCAGAAAAAAAATAGTGGAAATAATGAAGAAGGAAAGAATAAAGTAAAAGAAATGTGCAAACCAAGTGAAAATTGTGAGCGGTACCGATTCGATGACTGTTTATTTATACACCTGTTCTCCTTTCTTTTCTCCCCTTTTTATTTGCACTGTCAATATTTCGCGATCGCACTTTTAATGAATCATTAGCAAAACCAAGCAACATCGGGAAAACTAAATGACACGGGAATGATTAATTCTTGTTTTCAATCACAGCTTTATTCCGACTCGTTCCAGCATGCGCCAATCGCGGACAAAAAAAGACCGGGAAGTCCGCTGTCGGTCCTCGAAGTCGAGGATCCGAAGCAATGTGTTNTTTTCTCCCCTTTTTATTTGCACTGTCAATATTTCGCGATCGCACTTTTAATGAATCATTAGCAAAACCAAGCAACATCGGGAAAACTAAATGACACGGGAATGATTAATTCTTGTTTTCAATCACAGCTTTATTCCGACTCGTTCCAGCATGCGCCAATCGCGGACAAAAAAAGACCGGGAAGTCCGCTGTCGGTCCTCGAAGTCGAGGATCCGAAGCAATGTGTTCTCGCTCATTTCATGACGCCCCTCGAGCCATTGGATCCTCTGGTCGAGTCTCCAGTTTCTCGACCCTTGGTCCTCCAACGGGACACTGCGGCTGAGCTGGTCGCTGAGATTGCACCCTCCGCTTCCCAGAGTATTCTGCTCACGAATATGGAAAAAGATGGTAATTTGACGATTGATCAGTTAATCCCAGGGTTAATCCTCCCTGTCTATTCTTATTCAATCTTCTTAGGCAGCTTGTTGCATTGTGTCGAGTCGAAACGTTGTAGGTATTCGTATTTAGCAATTTTCAATCTAAATTCAAATTCGAATTCCGTAAGATCACGATTCGATGTTATAAGACATTATAATAGATATTATAATAATATAGTAATATTAGTAATGTTATAACAATATGATAATATATGTATGTTACATAATGTTATAATAATAGAATAACAATCGATTTCAGCGGATTTTCCATTCATCACGTACTACTTGATAAACAAGCAGAACACGGACCCGGTCGACTTCTACAACGAGGTGCAATGCGCTGCCTTGAGAAAGTTTGATCCTCGGGACCTTCGTTACGCAGCCAGTCACACGTTGGACTTGTTCAACGAAGTGGCCACCATAGCGAGGCCACCGCTGGAACCACCTGGTGTCAGACCACCGATTCCGTCCACCGGCTATATTGTCTCGATTTTTAAGGTGTTCGAGGGCGACGATGGCCTCAAGTTTGAGCAAAACTGGCTCTATTGGACCGGTATTACAATTCCATCATATTTGATCGAATAATCAGTTATATTGTTAATAGCATCTCACGTTCTACTGCGATTGTGTTTGTTCTAGGTGCTCGTATGATGTATCGATACTTACCGAAATCGGTCGGCCTGAGACGAATCACGTTGCACAAGTCCATGTCACAGGGCGACAAGATGTACCTCTTGATCTGCGAGTGTTCGCAACTGCAAGACAATCTCTCTGCGGCGGCGATATTGTTGCCCGCGTTACGCGCCCGGTTGTGCGGCTACACCGGTCTCTACAGACCGTCGGTGTGCTTCTGATTCCTCAGGAAACGCTGACCACGCGCCGATAAAGTCACAACGATACCGCGAGATAGGGCCACTCTGTAAAGTATTGTTCGTCTCTTCCGTTCGTCTTGTAGACAAACAGATTTTACGGAAAGGCTGGCTCGTTTGTTCATTCGATTTGTTCACGTTGCTACGACCGGAGACGTTGTGACGTCGCGTGGTTCAGCGTGGCTGTCTATTCGTCAAACGCAACATTCTCCAGTCGATAATGGTCTCTTGACGAGAGAATTGCTTTGATCAGCGAAAGACATAGAAATATCGTTATACGCAACGGGGGAGCTTTTTTTTCAGGGCTCGTTTCGTTCAATCGAGCGATAGGAGCCTCTGCAATCTTGGTAGCCCGCTCTCTGTACGAGAGATACACGATTCGAACGATTTCACGAATTCTCCCGGTTTTATAAAGCCACTTATTTTCTTATATCGCAGCCATATATCATCGCGGTGTAACGCGAGTTTCGCGTGGTCGTGACGCGTCACAACGCCACTTTATCGAGCCGTACTGCCGACGTTATTACGAAATCTCGCAGTTTCGCGAAACGAGCCCCCTCCTTTGCCCAAGTTTAGCTGTTCTACGGTCAGCCGACGAGATGAAATCGATCTATCTCGCGATAGTCTCTGGTCACCGCGAAATGATAAAAAAAAAAAGAAAAAAAAGAAGAAGAAATATCTCGTTAAAGGGAGGCACGTTCGTATTACGCTTTAGAGAAATCTCGATGATAAATCTGTACGCTTCGGGCTGCACACCCGTCTAGCTATGCCTCTGGCCAGTTTGTATTTTTCGACTTTCAATATTTCATCCAGCGTTTTATGCGAGCGTACGCAATGTCGTTCGAAAAACCGAACGCCACTTGCATGTACATAACATAGAGATTTGCGAGATACTTTTACTACTATATATATATTTTTTCGACTTTCAATATTTCATCCAGCGTTTTATGCGAGCGTACGCAATGTCGTTCGAAAAACCGAACGCCACTTGCATGTACATAACATAGAGATTTGCGAGATACTTTTACTACTATATATATACATATATATCAACGACTATCGATTAAATCGCTAACTACATATCATATACTCGAAAAACTGTGATATTCGAACGATTTGCCGCATATATCACAACGAACGTAAATGACGAAATGTCGTGAATACTTCTCGATAAAAGGAAAATGAAAAAAAGAAGAAAAAGATACTCTTTGCTATACCGTAAAATGCTACACCATAGAATTTCGATTAGGGAAAACAAAAATCAAACC
>NIPQ01090080.1:0-17547 GCA_002806875.1 Lepidotrigona ventralis hoosana
AAAATAATATTATTAATAATATTATTATTATTATTATTATATATAAATAATATTATTTATCACGAAATATTGTAGACACACACATACGACATTAATTTCATTATCAATTAATTCAATTAAACGTACACCTTCTTAAGGGCTTTTTTTTATACTAAACACCGGCTTTTGATTTCAATAGAATACGTTTTCTGCAAATGGTTTACAATTAAAAATCTGAACATACAAATATTCAAATATTCTTCTTCCCCCTAAAAGTCTTCTTAAGGGCTTTTTTTTATACTAAACACCGGCTTTTGATTTCAATAGAATACGTTTTCTGCAAATGGTTTACAATTAAAAATCTGAACATACAAATATTCAAATATTCTTCTTCCCCCTAAAAGTTATTATTTTTGTAGGTGCAGCAAATGAATCGATGCAATAATTTCAATCATTTTGAACGATCATCTGTCTCATTTAACGGAATCTTAAACGAATTCTTTGTGCAATGAGTCATCATTACTGTGAACTATCTGAGGCATAACCGAAGGTGTACCAAAGGAATCCTTATGTAACAGAAGAGAGACAAGTTAACATAAACAAAGCTGGGATGCGTTACGCTTCACGAAACCTGGCCCAAAGAAGGTATGACTCACCTTACTATCGTTCTGTGCTTATGAGCACAAAATTCCTCTATTTGTTTCATTATGAACACTAACGTGATACACACGTGCTATGATTAATACCGACAGTTACAGTTACACTTACGCGACTAATTACTATCGATCGATTAAATTAAATTTCATTCAATATGTAACACAATTTCTTGATCTATTTGAACACTAACGTGATACACACGTGCTATGATTAATACCGACAGTTACAGTTACACTTACGCGACTAATTACTATCGATCGATTAAATTAAATTTCATTCAATATGTAACACAATTTCTTGATCTATTGTTATCACAATATATCATACGTATTGTAGTATTCAATGCAGTCGTAACGTAGTTATAAAATATTTTTCACTTTTATTAAAAATATATTAAAAATACATAGGAAAGGCAGACATATTTAGAATAAATTTTATATACAATATACATTTCCTTGAATCGAAAATAAGAATTCGCGCATTCGTGGATGTGTTCTGTGTTTGTGTGCATTTATGTAACGGGGGAGAATTGTAATCTTATCTTAAATCGCTACTAAAAAGTAATTACAAGGATTGCATCAGTCTATATTTAGAAAGTCATTGAAATAAGGGATGAGGGGTTAGCAACATTTGAAAGATTTCTCTTGCGTTCCATGAGCGGTACTAAGGTTTTGTCCACTTTCTTCGATTATCGGTGTACATAACGGATCTATGTTGCTCCAATTCAAATCTATNAATAATTTTCAATGTAGATGTAACATTATTCTACGGACGAGGTCGGTTGAACTCGGGCGGATACGAAACATACGAAAAATCCTCTAACTCGCCTATTTTGCTAGTTTAACCATTTCGTCGAGTCGACGGACAGAACAGTAAAACTGAAGTGAACAGTGAAACTATAAGAACTTTTAAAACAGATGTTTATAGATGATTTTATATTTGAAAATTTTTAATTTTTTTTGCAATATTTGTAGAAAAATTTCTTAGTGTTAGTTGTATAAATAAATAAATATAATCGAAAGAATAACCCCCGAAGTTATTGTACTAGGAATTAAAAACATTTTTAATATAATCTAACAAAACAATTTTTATATAATATAATAAATCGCGAAAATATTAGATATATTTGAATACTTACCTTTTGTAATAAAAGGGTTGAAGGGCGTGAATAAATGATAAAATGAAATAAAAAATAAATTGTAAATGTTTGCATGAATGACAGTAGATAATATCGACAGAATTAATTCAAACAGAGATTCTATTATCTTTATCTTTTTACCAAGAAATCAGAATTAACAATTTCTCTTGGCGACACAGAGATTGTATTTCAATTGATCATAACAGTAGTTAAATAGTTTATAGCAATATAAATTATTTCTATTAATGTCGATTAATCCGCGAGTGTCAGAACCAAATTATCTATTGAGTATTGAATCAGACACCGTGATCATGTAAAACAACATTGGTCGTTTTTGACGATTGATTTTTACAAATTTTTACAAATTTTTACTCGTCACACATTTGTCGAGCTACAGTTTTTTAATTTTATTCATGTGTCTTCTATGTTCTTACGGATTATAAAATTTAACTCATTACTTTGTCGATCCAAGGTACGAATTTCTGGATATTGGTATATACACCTGGTAGATGTTCCCGACCGCATCCTATACCCCATGATACGAGACCGATTAGTACGTGTCTTCCTTCGACAGACATAGTTAAAGGACCACCTGAGTCACCCTGTATTCAAATATAAATTTGTAAATATATGTACGTAAATCTCATTCAATAATATTCAACGCATCATGTTCAGGCATTGCTCAATAAATAGCATCACTAAATAAGTCAGATTTGGGCGTTACTTAATAAATAGCATCGCTCAATAAATCAGATTTGGACAGTATTTAACACGTTGATTGGTATAGTGATTATTGATGTTTTTAAATAATTTTGAATTTATTAATTTTGAACAATGAAATGTTAGTAAATGATAAAAAACTTTAAATGTAGAATTATACAATGAAAAATAGAATATTCTAATATTGAGAATTTAATACTACTTTCATCTCAATTAATCATTACGTACATAAATGGAAGACGAAACTATGTAGAATTACATTATTATCACAAATTGAAAATGTAAATATTGCGTAGAGAAAAAAATATTGGTCTCGTGTGGTGATCAACGTGTTAAATAAAATATTTGTGTTAAAGTGAACTAGCCTCAGTGCTCAACACCTATCCAAAATAGATTTGTGCACATATTCTCTGCGTTTGACGTGGGGAAAATTAATTTTCCCACTTTGGTATGATTATTATAAGTCATTAGAATGAAATAAAGCGAAACAGTTAAGGACAATTTAATATAAGTGAAGTCAATTTACCTGACAAGAATCTCGCCCACCTTCTTTGTAACCCGCGCACAAAAAGACATCGTGAATGGTTTCGCGTCTTCCAGCCGCTCTAAACCATCGTTGACACCTCTCATTCGGAATTACCTGAAAACGGGAAAACATCGCATATGTCACGTGCTTTCACTTTCAAGATATCATCATTTAAAATTCATCCCTAATTATAAGTTCGGTATACCAATTCTTCTTATTTTGATAAATTTGTTTTCATGCATTTTTTTTCTTTTTTTTTTTTTTTTGGTTGTAAATCCTATATTTTAGAATTGATAAATGAAATTTTTTTAATATTGTGATATGCAGCGTTTTTTTTTATGGCTACAGATGTACATACTTCGACATCAACTTCTTGAAGAACTGTTGGCGCCGAACTTTGCCCGTGTCTGGTTCTACCCCAACCAGCGACCGTTGCCGTACGTCCAGAAATTTTGAGGTTCTTCGCTGGCAAGCAGACAGGTACGATATGTTGTTTGAACGCCACTGTTCTCGACAGTTTCACCAATGCCACGTCATTCCGGAAATCGATTGGCGAATATTGCGGATGAACCTGTTATTTCAAAGTAGTCTTACAATAATTTCTTAGACACTGCGTTGATTATCACTTTTGTTGATCGTTTTGTTTAATTTGTTCTTCGTTCTACGGTGAAAAAGATTCAAAATTGTAGCCTTAGGCTTACCTCTTTCCTCTCGACGTTAAACTCTTCATGCAGCAGCCGTTCGGACGCATCCCTAACGTCCCATTCACCAAGACGTACCTTCAGATTGCCATTCGGTGTTCTGCGTGAAAAAAAAAAAGCGTTAGTCATTGCCGTTCAAACTGATAATTACGAATTTCAAGATATGTTCTAATTGCTAGATTTAGATATTACTAACGTTGCGACACAGTGGGCCGCGGTAACGACCCATCTGTTGTTCAACAAAGCACCGCCGCACGACAGTTTCTTCGATAAAAATCCAGACTTGATGATGGCAGCCTAAATTTTCAAAGAAAATAGACTGAGTAATAGAAAGCGAATTTATTGGAAAATTTATAGTCTCTGGTTTCGTCGAATTAAGATCACCAAGAACGTTCGATACTTCTTTTCTTTTTTTATTTTTCTAGTCAGAATTAGAATTTGTTAATGACAAAGCGTATATTATAAGTATACTATACTTATTAACTTTCTTTTCGTATTTATTCAGATATACCATAAAATTGACTTAATTTACCATTGATCTCAGAGACTGTAGATTTTCTCCAAAAATTTATACAACTCGACCCTCGTCGAATTTTCCAATAAATACCTGCCACGGGTGACTACCGAAACTGGAACTGTGCCCACCCACGATTCTGTTACTTCTCGTGTAAAGTTCACCGCAGCCTGCAAAGCAACGTAAAACGAAGTCGGTGTCACACGTAAGGGAAAGAACACAGCTTTGGTTTAAGGTAAAGCAATCGAATAATCGCGGCTCGATATCGATATCGAACAACGTTCGATGTCATCGATATTGATACCGACGTCATGATCTTTCTCGCAGTTGAACTTTTTCAAGGTCTCATGCTTCTTGTCTGTGCGAGTATTCTTTTCTGCGAGTAGCGCACGGTCACCGGCTATTTCCTTACTTTTCCTGCTTATTTCTTTCGTTTCTCGTCTGCTTTACTATCCTTCACCTGTCTATCCTTGATACTTGTTTGTCGCGTTGCTGTGTATATTAGCGATATAAAGCCACACACATGGAAACACAGTGCAAAGTGATGGACAGAAAAAGAGAGAGACTTGAAGCGAAGAAAAGTGCTTCCTTCCTTCCTGATATAAATATATATTTTTCGTTTTATTAAAAATAAAATGATAATTCGATTAAATCGTACGAACTTCAAAATGCGTTAGTAAGGAATTGGAATTCTTTATTATTAATATATAAAACAAGAACAATTGAATCGTTTTGAAAAAAAAACTAAATGAATATTGATATTAACCTGCGTGAGACCTTCTGTTAGAGTAGTATAAATTTCAAGTTCTGCAGTTATTTTATTCTAAACTGAAAAACTTTGAAACCCACCCCTAGTACGCGTAATATATATTCGCATAACATAGCATGTTTAATTTCAAACTCCAATGAAAAAGAAAAAAAAAATAAGCACGAGAGACATTCAATCTTTTCCTTTTTTTTTTTTTTTTTTTTTTTTTTTTTGGTGGGGNCAAAACTTTTTAATATATTGGTGCGACTTCATGCGGATTACCACGATATTTGGAATAATCCACGGAGTTCGAGACGTCTTCGTTCGGCGTGTGAATCGCCGAAACGTCGGGATAAGCGGCCTCATATTCATCCTGAGGATAATCAAGCTGCAGCGGGTGATAAACCGACGGACGATTCGTATACACTGGCCGATCGTAATTCCACGTCTGCGAAGACTCGTAAATGGTCGTTGGTTTGTTCGCGATGTCGGCGTACAGGTAGCTCGTCGTCCCATGCTCGTTCTGACCGCTATACGTCGGTTTGCTCGGCCTTGCCGCGTTGCCGTAGATTTGCACATCATCGTCCACATAGGGATGCTGATTCCCCAAGTTTAACGAGATTGCTACGTTTAAACAACCTTCGTTTTACCCTTTTCTTCGACCAATTGTTCATCGCAGTTTCCGATCAATTTAATTGTATCTATCGCTCCCGTCCGCTTCGATATATGTATTCGTGTCACTGCGAGCGAAACTCGTTTTCATAACATTTCAGAAACACCGTACGGTCCCCGTACCGTTATTAGCGCACGTATGTCGTTACGTCGTTGCGTCGTTTCCTTTTCCCTCGACACGTCAAACGAATCTTTTAGAATCTTTTAGAATCACCACGTCGTGCGTGGATGGTAAATACAAGTCAAATAAGTGGACTTTTGACATTTGCAATGTCTCACAAAGGGACCAAAAGGATTGATAACAAAGAGAAAGAGAGAGAGAGAGAGAGAGAGAGTATTAGCAGAATGGTAAAGAAATTTTTTTTCTAAAAGATTTGGTTACAGATAACGACTGGAAATTTGTTTTCATTGACGACAGAATTCTATTTCTCTTTCTACATTAAAAAGAAAGGGAAATGCTATTGTTGTTGCTTATAATAGTATACTGTGAAGCATTCTTTTGCATTCGTCCAAAACAATTCTTTGCAACTGCATCAATGTATTTTAAAAGCCGTAGAGACGTTTTCTAATGTAAATTTTATGGAAATTGATAAAACAGCAGAAATGAATTTATTTCACTGATAATTATCTATACGAAAGTTAACGGAAACAGAGTTTCCCTCAGCTATAATTGTTATAAGTAGACTGCAGATTTTTATGCAGATTTTTAATTAAAAAAAAATAGAACCAAGATTGAGAATTATTTCACGTATACGACATGTCTCACGACTCGTGGACAAGCTGGAAGGTGATTCTACATGTAAAAATCATGAATATTTTATATATTTTTAGCATTTTAAAATCCCCTGTAAATGCATAAAAGAATCCGCAATTTAATCATGAAATAAATTTGTGACCAAAATCATTTTAATTAAAAAGACGATTGTTATCCTGGGGAATATTTTCATTTTGGTACTAATAGTTACGATCCCTAATGTTTGAAATTGGATGACAAGGAGAAAAGGAGAAAAGGATTCAACAGGTATTTTAAAGATTCGATGTGAACTCACTGGCATTCTGCAACAATCCGACTGTTGGTCGTGTTATTTTATCAGGTATATCGTCGTCGTCGACGCAGCAGCTCCATATTAATCCTCCGGAGCAGAGATCGACTGGACGGCCACCTCCGAGGACGCAACTAATACTCAGGCCACAATCGAACGTCGTTCCTTTGTATGTACATGTTTGAGGTATCACTGGAACAATACAGTTCTTATAAAATAATACAATCATTTCGTTTTCCAATCTGAAATTAATTAAATTACACTTAATTTAATAATTCTTTAATTTTTATATTTTACGTTCAATTTTGTACTCACAGTCTAACGTTCTAATTGAAAACAATTTTTGAAACATTGAACAAAATTCTTTTTCATGACTACAATGAATGAATCTACAATAAAGTGAAAGATTGAAGCATCCCGTTTATGCAACGAATTTGAACAACAAGCGAATATAACAAAGAAAGTGTTACGATTCCTTCAATTTTCGTCATTTATATTGAAGCTCAACTTTCAAAGTGTCAATTTTTAAGTCTATCGTAGATAGATGTTTTTACATTTTATTTACTTTTATTACTTTATTGTTTGCATTAATTTACAGAATTTTCTAGAAGAAAAGTGTCTTCGCTTTTCCATTCGCTACGTGATGCAAAAACATCTTACAATTAGAATAAAATGAATTAGAGGCTTCGAGTTTTAAAATTTTGTTTTACGAAATTCTATTAGAACAGTTTAGATATTTAGCGTTCGAATATTAATGTGAGTACTTCAGTAGATATTGCTTCAAAATTTACCGAAATAATAAAAATAATAATAATCATATTTCATTACAGTGTTATTGAAATCTTAAAATATTTAGCGTACAAAACATAAGTAATATATTCCTAAAAAGCTTCTATAATAAATATTTCAATATTTTTATGAACCACCGTGTAAATTGCAAAAAGAATTATTTTTCAAATTAATACTTTAGTACTTCCATGCCGATCACTCTATCTATCGTTTACCAACGTTAAAGATTTCTATTCTTTTTGTGTATCCTGTATTCTTTTTCTTTTTTAACCGTCTCGTCGTGTCTCGTGTCTAGCATTGTTGGTCGATCGTCCCGATGCTTCGTCATACAGTGCCATAGCATTGCTTTTCTCTCGGTCTGTTTGCTCAGATAAACACATGGCTGCTTTCGTTTCGAATAACGATTTCATAAGTGAAATCGCGGATTCAACGCATAGTGACGAGATCGAGTCGGAAAGTCGAACGAGACTAGAGGTTCGATCGTTCAAATTGTATCAGTGTCATATCAATGACCGTCAATTATTCAATCTTTCGCTGTCCAATAACCGATCGTACATTGACCACTCCGTCCATCGTTATGTATTATACATAGATACGTGTTTCTTTTGTCATTTCCTATTTCTTTGCTTTATTCTGTTTTAAAATGTAAGAAATTTATGATATATTTTTCTCTTATTTTGATTTACTCTACAAGACTTTTTACGTTCATATCTCATTATTATATATCTCGTCTTAAAGACTGCTTCCAAGCTGGAGTCACTTTTCAACAAAAAAATCACGATTACTCCTCCGCCTGGATTTCTTTTAATGCGAAACGTACTTCTACCCAACATGTCCATCAGGCCATTCTGCAGATCGTTATTATGACCGCGATGATCCCCCGTGTAATTTCGCTTTTTCCTCAAAGCTTCGACGAGCAGGGTGCCTTGTTGTTGACTCGTCAATTTGCGCCTTCTTCCTTGCCTGTGGCTCGTCGACGCCAACTCCTCGCCGTTCACCTTCTTCTTCAACCGATCGAGGAAATTTTGAAGATCGTTCTCCTCCTGGCCGGTGCCATTCGAATATCCACTCTCCGCGATACGTTGTCCACGAACGTTACTGTTGTCATCCAAGCTCGAAACGTAATAACTTTCGCCGTCGTTGCCACTGTCATCGCGTCTTCCTTCGATCTGTCTTTGAAAATCGCGATTCTCAACGATGTCGTCTTCTTTCCTGTGATCGATCTCCGAGTGGCCTCTGCTCTTAACGAACAGAGTTCTCCGTATCGCATTTCGGGATCTGTCGAGCCGATCGTAGTCCTCGTCGTTCCATGAGCTCTCCCCTCTCGAGTCGAGGCATTTTTTCACGCCGATCTCGCGCACGTACGGCTTTCGCTCGAATTCCTGATTGCCGATCACTGTCAGACTATTGTCACTCGTTTCGCCCGGACTTCCCTCGTCGGGCACTCGCCGTTTCGTCCACGAATTCAAAGGATCTCGCTCCACGAGCTGCTGTTGCTGCTGCCCAGTCGGTAACAACGTGAACTTCTCTACCCTCTCGATCTTCCTCGATCTCTGCAACTTTAAGAACCAGTCGTGCAAATGCGACAAGGAGGGTGCAGCGGAGGTGACCAATGAACGATGATCGCTAGTCGCTGCATCATGATCAGTATATTTGAGCGCGGTGGCAATGGTTACTATGAGGAATACGTGCACCGTGACAGTGACACTCATGGTCCCCGATGGTCTTTCTAATTCATTCGGCGGGCAAATTCAACCGGCAGTCGAATCATAATCACGCGCGGTTCAACCGCGTTACCTCGACGGAACTTTCGATCTCATCGAGAGTCGAACCGCTTCGTCGAGAAGCGCGCGAATTTTCGATTCTTTCCCGTGGTAAATAATATCCTACAGTGACGATGTTGCGCCCTCGACATTTTACCTTCGTCCCATCAAATAGATCATACGTATCACTGGGATGCAATTCCGGTAATCGAGCACGAACAGTTGTTGAAACACGCACAGTTCTCGAAAGTCTCTACCTACGAAAGTGGCTTGTGCGAGCCGATGATGATGAATCAATAAGTTAAGGTAGGTGAATATCGGAGAAATCTGTTCACCTATCTGTAGTCGCGATCTTGATCACCTTGTTCACGCTCATGACACGAATGCTTTCGACGCTTTCGTCGGGGACACTCGGACGATACTAATTTTCGCCTAAGTCTAGCTCGTGAATCGACGTGCGTTCCACCGACTTGGTGAGACTCTACCGGCATCTAAAGAAGCGTCGTTGGCTTTCACCAAACGTCAGCTTTCTCATTGCTACGATAGCGTGTCTTCCCTGACATTGGTTCCCCACTTTGTCGCCTCTTCTTCACTCTCTTTTGCTTTCTTCCTCTCCCTCCCCCCTCCTACCTCGCCGTCTTTTCTTTTCTTTCCGTTGTTGTTGTGTTCCTCTACGTTTCTTCCTTTCCTTTCCCACGAATAATGTACGTACTCGCACAGGGCGACCGTGAAATTGTGGTGAAAATTTTGGTCAACCAAGTTGCGAGTGACTTCCACGTGTAAAAATATTCGGTTGAGTAATTGAGATCCTGATTGAATCAGGATCACTCGTTTTTTAGTTGAATTTTTGATCAACTACTATCACATGTGAGTAGACTGCGGATTTTCATGCATTTACGAGGAATTTAAGGATGCAAAATTGTACAGGATGCGTATAATTTTCTTTTCCTTAGGAATTTTTTTTTGTTTTTAGATTAGAAGGTTTATAAAAAAGTAATCAGATCCTGTCTCTAATAGGTTTCTAATTTTAACAAGATTGTTGAAGATTTTGATCGACTCTCAGTCTCAGATTAAATATACATATAATGCGTAAAGCAACACGATCTTAGAAACACTTGTGAAGCGTATTTTTACAATTTTGAAATTTCGTCAGGATTGTAATGAAATACGATTATATTGGTAAAGTTTGAGAAATTGAAAATGTACGTGAAAGCTGCGAGATACACAAAATAAACCGAATAATTAAATATGAATCACTTAAATATTTATCTTATAAATAGTTGTATAAAAAAAGCTGTTCAGTACAAAGTTGCACTACTTCAATATTTTTAAGAGATCAGTCATCAGTATTTTTTTTTTTTTTTTTTTTTTTGAATATATTCCTTTGTCTATATTCTTTATATTTTAAGTAATTATAAATAGAAGTAATTAAAATATCGAAGATGAACAAGTCACCCTATTCTCCAATAGACAAAATGAGAGAGCAAAAATTAGAATAAGTAGAATGAGACAGGAATGAAACAACGACTCGAGTAGTCAAATTTTTAAATCACGGTACGAAATTCGCATAAAACTTACGTCCGAGCTCGTCGAAAAATCGTGTTTGTCCTTCTGTGTCGATTACATTTTCCATTGCAGATTCCTTCTTTGTATCTAGATCTAGAATCGAAAATCGTGTAATTATGTTAGCACAAAAAAGAAACACACATATGACAAAATCGTATGAACAAGATTTCCAATTGATATAATAATTCAGTAATTAATAATATCATCACTGTAATATAATTATTCATAACAATGTTATAATAATTAAACTAAACTGAAGTTTCAAATCTTCCTGTGATACTTCTTAAATGGTATCATTGAACAGCTAGAGACCAATAACAATTTAAATTTTAAATTTTAGATACTACTAATCTCTATATTATGAAGAATATAAAATTAAGTAAATTTCAGCAACCTGACATAAGTCGTAATAATCTGTTCAACAATATGAATTTTTATGGATTTCTTTTCGTACTTTGTGAGAATGTTAAGCACGGAAAATAATAAAGAATAATAAAACAAACAAAATAATACAAAAGAAAACGAAATAAAAGAAATAAAATTTCAATAATATGTTATAATAATCCAAGTTCTAAGAATTCGTTTTTTCGAAAACTGTAGATATCCATGTTCAATTCGAAATTTTTTTGAATTCTTTTCATATTTCGTCCAAACATTGAGTGGTGATCAAACTGATCAATTTAGATATTTTTTTTTTTAAATGATATTTCGTAAAATGTATAAATAAAAGCATTGAATTATAAAGTTTTTTTCCTATTTCTTTCAACTTTGATGTTTCATGTTTCGATCGTCGGTAATCTCAGTGTTAGATATACCAAGAACGATCAACTTACTTAGACTCACCGAAATCCACTAAATACCGGTCATTTTTCCTGAAATCGGCTTGACAGTAGAATCCAACAAGCAGCCAAACGAGAAACGAACTTGCCAGCCGATTCATTTCTCTTTTCTCTGAGCGATCTGAAAGAAGATCGACGATGATTCAGCTCGTTGTATGGTACCTTCCTTCCGGTCGTTCACCAATGCTCTACGAATCGAAAATTCACGCAGTGTCTTTTTCCTAGAGACAGTTTTATCCCTCGATCTTTTACGAACGTTAACTCGACGATATTATCGATCGATACTTGCATAGCTCCTGTGATTTATTCGAACAGACTTGCAGTAAAAAGTTCAATCGATGATCTTGCATATTTCTCTCTCTCTCTCTCTTTTTCTTTCTTTCTTTCCCTCCTTATCTATCTCTCTACGTATAAATTATATTCCGGTCGAATCAAGTTTCGAAGAATAATGAAACTAAATTCTTAGGGATACCGTTGATCGATCGCATTTCTGTTTTTATTCGTTTGTCGATGGTGGCTCACGAGCCGCTAAATAGTAGTTAAGCAAGATAATTTTATGATTAAATTATAGTTTTATTCCAAATCAGCGATCTTTTCACAGAGTACACGTTAGTTAGGAGATATCAAATTTTTATTGTTTATAGATAATGATTTAGACTTTTGCAAGATTATAAATAGTAATTGTGCAAACAAATCTCTAGAAAGTTCTTTTGTCATAATTTAATTAAAATTCGTAAAATTGTGCAGAAATTCTGTAATGAAACAAAACTTCTATAAAGATTCAACGTCTTTTTACGAAGTACAGTTTAATCAGGAAATTTTCGATCGAATTTTTATATTTTGTATTCGTCGACGATAATCGAAAGTCTTGTGAAATTATAAATTGTCTGGGTCAAGTAGTTAAGCGCGAAAGTTTTATAACAAGGTTTTTAGTCTCTAAAAAGTCGTGTCCTTTTGACAAATTATACGTCACTTAGAAATTTTTATCAAATTTGTATTCACCGATGCAAAATATAGTAATTTTGTAAACAATGTAGTAATCGAGCTTTTATGAAAGGAGCTGTTAATCTTCTTCTCCCAACGTAGCATCTTAATCAAAAAATTTTTATCAAATCTCTACTTTCGTCATTCGTATATAATTTGCACTCTCGTAAAATACTCGTGTATAATTTGCAATCTGATAAAATTCTCATCAAAAAAAAAAAAAAAAAAAAAAAAAAAAAAAACAAAAAANCCTCCCTTCACGAAATTACAAAATGCACGATAAGACGAGATGCTCGAGAAGAAAAAAATCAGAGGGAAAAAAGAAAAAGATCCCGCGAATATTTAATTTTCGTTTCTGAACTTCGTGCGCGCCTTTTTCTTTTTTTTCATCCTGTGCACCGTCCGTGTACCGTAAGAGCACGCGAAGCGTGGCGAGGAGGCATTCACACGTAGTGTTGGGTCCGGTTGAAAAGTGGGTCGGGAAACCAGGTCACCGAAACAAGTGGCACGTCGTCTGTTCGTGTGGCCGCCTCGTAACACGTTCTCAGTTCCTTACGACGTCCCGCGAGCGTGGGGCATACGCGTGAAACCGTGGCATCACACCGTTCGGTTATTAGTGAAAGTTAGCAGTCCCGGTAACTTTCGACTTTGACAATGTTGATTTGACTGACGCTTACGAATCGGCTTGTCCAAACGTTCCTCGCTACCACGATCTCCATCTTTCGCCGCACTATACACCTGGGGTTTGTTTCCTCTGCGTGTTCTCCTCACTTCCTCACTGTCACGTGACGTTCGAGAAGGGGGCTGTTTCAACGATAAACGCGAAACCGGCGAACGTCCCCTCGATCGTCGGTCCTTTTATAAAATCTCGCCCGTAACATTGTACATTCGACTGTTTAATATTATTTTTATTTAAATTATTCTCTTCTCTGTTACTTGATTTTAATTTATATTGAATCGAATTCGATTTATTATTATTATTTCGACTCTCACTATTGGTACCCTGTCGTTAGTCTTCTGATCATTGTTATTATTTTAAGCATTATTCGTTGTTATCATAGCACCGATTTTCTCTTGTCATTTTATTGTTTATCAGACGTATCAAATTACTTTGCACAATATTGTTTCGATTTTTATTATTGGAACTTTGCCCGTTGTCGACATATCGTTATTGTTTAGATACAATACGTCAAGTTGCACCCACGTTAAGTTCACTGATTGGACGATAACCGAGCGACGAAACGGAGGATACGGTTCTCGTGGAACGACGAAGAGGGACCGCGGTGTGTTTCGATTTCAATTGTTTCCATCGCGATCGGAATCACCGTGACGTCTTTCCTTCGCCAATCACCCGGTGACACTGCGAAGAAAGGAGGAGATCCTCGACATGAGGAGGTTGACTACTGATGAGGAACGGAAATACAGCATCTGAGAGAAGACCACTCTCTCTCTTTCTCTCTCTCTCCTGATAGCAGTTCCTTTCGTACAACTCTTCCCGCTATACCCCTCCACTCTTCTTTCTTCCCTTCCAAATCGTTATCTTCCACGTTCGGTCGGATCTTCTTCATCGCCTCGGACGATTCCTCCGCTTACTTTCAACTTGCATCCTGTAAGTATGTAGTTGTCGAGTTAGAATCACTCGGTGGAAATCCTACTCTCGCGTATAGACGTGTATAACTGTATACAGGATGTCCAGTTTTAATATTTTAAACTATACATTGTTCGGGGGGGAAAAAAAAATGTTCCAGACAAATCTTGCTATGCTTCGAGGAGAAAGCAATTTGGTGAAATTAGTTTGTTTTATAGGTGGAAGTGCTTCCTTCTATAGAAGAAAATCCATTGGTATAAGGTTTCATATATCAAAGTTGGATTAACTTTGAAATCTTCCACGAACAAATCGATTTTCCTCTTTTCCCTTTGAGGGAATAGTTCAGGAAATAATTTCATTTATGGATTTATGCAAAAAAAAAAATGGAAAACTATATACTACATACGCATTAATATTTGGACATTTCTAAATTATCGTTTGCAGTATAATTAATTGATTTGCTTAGTTTCTTTAATTAAAGAGATTTTGTTTCAGAAATTCTTTAATTCAATTAACCTCCTTAATTTAATATTAATAAAATATGTGTATAGTTGATGAAAGGAACGGTTCATTTGTTAGAAAACGAAAAATAGAAAACTAAGTCACATTTTTTTTTCCTAAATTTCTTTTAAAATTTAAACTCAACCGTAGAATGTATTATTACAGGCACAGATTTAGTCTAACGACATATCAAAAAATATGAAATAGTGTATTCTTGGAGTAATCACATTGGCTCCTGAAGATTTTTTGTCATTTAATAGCGTTAAGCCTAATTATTAAAGAAATTTATTTCAAATATACATTTATTCAAATACTTTGGCAATAAAATTTTAAAAAATTCAAAAAATTAATCACTTTGACCTCTGAATCGTTCGTAATATAATTTAAGCATGACAGCGTATGAATTGTTTAATGCAAAAATATTTCGCGCAGAACGGGTTTAAGGTTCACATGAAAAAGATGTAACATTCTTTAATAATATTAATTGAATTTTACAGAACTTTTATCTTGTCCTTTGTCCAGAAATTAATTTTTGTTAACTTACACCAGTTCTATATTAAATGGCTAATATTTAACCTTTTTAATAAAATTTTTCTGTGTACCATAGAATTACACAACTTTGTCATAGGAGCAGAATGTGAAAAAATCATCGTGTGCTTGAGTTTATAAATCTGATAAGATATATACAGTAGCTCGTAGAAATATTCGTGCGTTTATCATAAAAAACTCCTACACAAACTGAAAAAAAAAAATTCGAATACCTATCGTAGCAAAATTTTTGTGTATGTATTATATTATATTATATAGAACATTTTGACATTTCATTAACGTACGTAATACGATAATATTATATTGTGAATATAATAATGTAAATGTAACAACTTATTTTATTGACACTCAGAATGTATACTTGTAATTCATTCTATTAAAAATAAGGAATGTATATAGATATATTTCATTAATAATAATAATAAATGAAATATATGAAATTTTAATATATTTAATATATCATATGATATATCTATAAAATAATAATAAAATTTTCATAAATAGTAATCATTACATGTGTTAAACTTGCATTACGTAAAAAGCCGGAATTTAGTTCAATATATCCTTGTCGCACACTTGTTGCTATCCTTGATATGAATGAACTGGTAGTGTGCTGCCATCTATCGGATTTTTCCATTTTATGCTTTTAGTAGCAGTCGAAATTGAAAAGTGCTTAGGTGGCAGCACTATCTATGAACAAGGAAAGCAACAGCCTGCGATAAAGACAGAGACAATTAGTTCCATCCTTTCACCGCTACACGGCGCTAATGTTCCAGTGTCTGTAGCGAAATCTATTCAGTCTTATAAAAAGTTACCATGCAGATACAAATTATTGGTTACCAAGTTACAAACAAATTTCCAAGAAGATATATAACAATTGTTAATAAATAAACAGTCGTCAGTCGTAATGCATCCATTAAATTCTGTATCATGTAAACGTTAAAATAAATTATAAAATATTAGTTTGTAGTACAGTGACTTTATTATTTATCGATCATCGTACAGGCATGCTGTGGGAGCGCGCGTATTTTTAAAGCGAGTTAAACAGCTACGACGCTGATTTAAAATGAAGAAAGAAAACAAAACAGCAGAAAATATATTTCGTTGTTAGTAATCAATCAAAGCAAACGGCCGTTGTAAAACCTTATTAAACATTAACATTAACAAATAGTTATTGTTATAATTTCTTGTTAATAATCTTGTAATACATTTATTTAAAGAAGTCAACTTATATGTCCATAAATTCATTAAAGCTTCAAGAAAAATTAATTAGGAAGATTAATTTGTGAATTTGTCTAATTGAATCTTCAAAATGAGATCCTCAACTTCTCTCCCATGTTTCATTTCTTTTAAATGCTGGAATAAAAACTCTAATCAATAGATCGAAACATTGACTAAAACAATATGGAATTTCTTATGAATTATTCTTATGAATTATGTCAAAAATGTGCGTCAAAGTTGAATATAACATAGTTTAAAGTTCTAGTTTTCTATTACGTACACGTAAAATGCAAACTGAATAATGCAAATGCAGTAAAGAGTAAGAAATAGAAAATGAGTGAGAGTAGGGAATAGTACTGTTTGATCACAAACAAAGTATATGAATAGATATTGAATCATACAGATTTTCGTGACGAGGCTGCAGTTCCCCGATTCGGCACACTGACTGCCAAACTAGGAAACCAAACTCTAGTGGAACGAACAAAGTAACACTAGCAACAACAAACGAAAGAAGAGAGGAGATAAAGGATTCCCAATTTCGTCCCAAGTTCAATAAACGTGTCTTTGCTCAGAATGCGTTCACAATGACTTTACAAAGATTAACTAAAACTAAACGCACGCAACTTAAAGCTAAGGCGCACGCATCCCACGATGTCCCTGCGAGATCCCTCGTTGTCCCTCGGTGCCCCGCTGGGGGGTCTAATACTTTACTTATCAACTAATTATCCCTACAGTTCAATTTAAATCTAAACTGAACTGTAGGTTGCGTAGTTCTTAGCTTGATATCGTTTTACAAACATCAAAATTTACCTTACATCGTTTTACAATTTAGCTGTAATGTTTGTAAAACGATATCAATTACCAGGTCTCACCACGAGGAGGTGACTACGCACGAGACCCGCCCCGGGGCTTACATTACGTATCATCCATCCATACAATCATACAATACATTAAATACATACGATCATACAATACACACAGTACATACAATCATACGATCATACAATACACACAGTGCATACAATCATACAATACAATTCGCAGCCCTA
>NIPQ01090082.1:0-36948 GCA_002806875.1 Lepidotrigona ventralis hoosana
GACTTCTTTCTCTCTCTCTCTCTCTCTCTCTCTCTCTCTCTCTCTCTGTCTTTCTCTCGCGGATGCCTGTAGTTTCAACGGAAAGAAATTCTGATATTACAACGTAGCAGGATGGCGAGCGTTTTCGGAAGGAAACCCGTAGATTCTGCCCGGCATATCGAGTTTTACGCTTCGTTGTGTGTTTCTTGAATGAGACGTGCATTATCCGGTTGGAAATGCATGATGGAGCAACGGGAATTCCTTCGTCGTCGAAATCCGACGGTGGGGAAACTCGAAAGGAATGCGAGGCAAGTTTAGCGACTGCCAGGCGCACAATGATCATCCTGTTATTCTTATTCTATTTTATATGTCGAAAATATTTCGCGAATTTCGGGGGAATGTGAGGTAAGAATCTTCAGATGACGATGCGTTTGCTGAAATGTTCTTTCGAAACTGCTTCTGAATTCAAATTAAACCGTTTACCGAAATTCCTTCGCAGAAGAGTTTTCTTGAAAGAAAAAAGTTTCAAGAGAATTTCAAATAGAATACAAAAGTTTTTCTTCAATCTTCCCGGAAAGTACTAAATTCACGTTTGCCGGCGACTCTCGTTCCAATTTCATCCACTTGGTCCAATATTAATAAGATCAGGTGTCCTCTCTGACAAATTCTCCTTCTTCAGTTCTCCACTTTTCAATAGTATTTCGTTTGTCGCTGTTGACCAAGTGCATCATAGTCTCCGCCAAGTTGAAATTTCGTTTCACACGCCACCAATCTGGCGAAGAGAATCAATCCGATCGATTGTTAAAAACAAAAGGAGAGAGAGGAGACAAGCAAGCAAGCTTCCATGTTTAGGCGAGTTTACGCGGGAGGGGAAAAAAATTAGAGCATGCGACAGAGAAGAAAGTCGAAGGAGGGGAGGAGGCACGCAACAATAGCGTGGATTGTGAATTTTATTCGCGGAAACGTTCGACCGTGTTCCTGCGCAAGTAAATCCGCGCGAACTGTCTTTGTAGTACAAAGAGTTTGTTTGATTGTTCTCCGGTGAAATAACTCGATCTCTCGGTCTAAAGCTAGAGGAAAGGACGGCTCCTCGAGCGGGGAAAACAATGCGGGCATTAACGCTTGAATTGAAGTCCACCGGATTCTTTAACGTTTAGCACGGTTTCACTTCCCTTCTTTTCTCTTTCGTTCCCCTTTGAATTTCTATTCACTGGACGATTATTTGGAATATTAGTAGGCCAGTGGTAATTACGTTGCCGTTGGTAATTCCTTGATCTTCGAACTTGTTTCACGAGTATTTTTATCGTGCTTTTCGCGTTGAAAAGGAGAGAAAAAAAAAAAAAAAACTGTCGAGTAATGAGCTGGTCGAAAGACTCGGTGAAGATTAAAATTAAACGAAAGAAACACAGCGATAAGTGTTGATTTTCGAGTTTGAATTTGTACAACTGCGTTTCGACTGGATACAAAAAAAAAAAAAAACTGTCGAGTAATGAGCTGGTCGAAAGACTCGGTGAAGATTAAAATTAAACGAAAGAAACACAGCGATAAGTGTTGATTTTCGAGTTTGAATTTGTACAACTGCGTTTCGACAAGGGATGTGAAAGAAACACAACGATGAAAGAAAAATAGGGGAGTAGTAGTCGTACAAGTATCTCGCAGAGGTGTGAAAAACATTCTTCCACGACGTGTAACGTGTGACGAACGAACGAACTCAGCCCGTCGATTGTCAAAATAGTCTTCCAATCGTCAATTACCAAAGACTATTTGACAATCCCACCTAGAGAGAGAGAGAGAGAGAGGCGGATGTGGTCGTGGATGTGACTGGCTGTCAGACTCAACGCATATATTTAATCGAGGAGGAAGGATTTTATAATAATTTATCGATCGTCATCTGTGTTATCTTTATCGTTAGATCAGCTCAACGGCTTGTATCTTAAGTAATCAAACGCTATCAATCGCTATCTCTCACCGTCGATATTTTTACACAAGTCGCTCTATCACGAGAACGCTCAAACCGACTTAATCACCATCGAACGCAAAAGCCGGCAACAAATGCAAATGGAAACATCTACCGGTGATCTGCAACTTTCGACAAATGGACACTCCGATATGTTCGCGCGCACACACACACATACACACGCGCATGAGCAACAAGCGTGCAATCAGTACGCGTACGATGATGAATATTAATTGTGAACGAGATGAATTAACGAAACAAACGACGTTTTTTGTACAGTGTGCGTGCGCGCACACACACACATACACACGCGCATGAGCAACAAGCGTGCAATCAGTACGCGTACGATGATGAATATTAATTGTGAACGAGATGAATTAACGAAACAAACGACGTTTTTTGTACAGTGTGCGATTTTCGTTGAGAAAGAGAAGAAAGAGGGCACGTTGTGACGTAACAGGTATGTTGACACACGCGTGTGAGATCCAGAATGATCTGAATCTCACCTTTCTCCTGGTCCGCGTACCAATTATTCTTTCCTATCGTCCGGTTGAAGTCATGAAATCATTCAGGGTCGATCTCGATCGAACAGAGAAAGTTTTGTGTGTGTCGTTTTTTTTGGAAAAAAATGCGGTGCCAGAATCGAGACGATTATCAGACGATGTATTTATTTATATATATTTTTTATATATTTTATTCGATATATTTTATATTTTATTCGATATATATTTTATTATATNAGAGACAATTAATTCATAATAATGTAGATATCAGATATAAAAATATTCATCTGTTTATATTAACTAACATTAATCTAAGTTATGCTCTTACGTGTAATAACAATTGTGTTATATTTGCAGACGTTTAAACATTTTGATGAAAGGATCAATTCGTTTGTAATTAACATTGGAAGAAATAACGTGGTGAATTCAGACGGTGAAATTCAATAGTATTCAGAAAGGTAAGAAAGATTCTCTTTTGTCAAATATTTTATGCTAATAATAATAATTTTATGAAACATATATTAATGGTAATTTTTTTTATCGTTCTCTAAACACGAAGAAAGAGAATAACGACAGCGCTACAATGGAGGAATTGAATGAAAAACTGGCATCTATGACCATTACTAAATCTGATTGTTCCAAATGTGCTGCACCGAAGATGCTTAATGTTAACAACTTGACCAAGTATCAAAAGAAAGTTTACTATAATATACGTAAATTTTTAGAAGAGAATGATAGTGGAGTGATTACGATCGATACACCAAGCGGTACCGGTAAAACGTTTCTTTTATGCACCTTAGCCAAAGACCATCAGAAGACAATTAAATTTGTTATATTCCGAAAAGACCAGGCGAGTGAAATTTCGTTGTGGAACATTCAGACTTATACTTTCGTATCTTTTATTATGCATCATTTCAATCTAAAGTACGAAAATGCGATTGAAATGTTTCGAACATATGATACAGACAAGATTATGGAACTCTATAAGTTAATCGTGTATTCTAAAAAGTTTGTAGCTGAAAGTACATCTATTATAATTTTAGACATATATACTATACCTTCACCAACAATGTTGCTTTTATTGTACATAATATCGCTTCAACATAAGCTACATTTAATTTTTGCTGGCAATCGTATGCAGTTAGATGCTATTAATAAATCACTGTTTCATAAGGAGAATAATTTTTATATCATGCAAATACTTAACGACTTGACGATAAATAAGTTAGCTGAAAACATACGAATATGTGATAATATGCTTGAAAGTGAAGTCTCATGTTTCCATAAACGTTTGCTGCAAATACAACCTGCTGGAAATATTCCATTTTATTATAATTTGCGTTATTATCTTTATACTCTATTTCGATCGAAATATTTCACCGAAGAACGTTTCGATACTATTTATATTGCTCAAACTCATAAGAACATTAGAAAGCGTTTAAATCGCTTAATCAACTACTGTAAGCTAAATGGAAAATCATACTATGAGGAACCATTTTACTATCATAACATAAACAGCATCTTATTACCTCTTCCCAAAAATCGGAAAGGTAAATTTTTCCCTACATTGTTACTAGTAGAAGGATACAAATATATATATATCGATGCAAAAGGTGTTCACCATGTTGTTCTGCTGCAAAGTGTATTTTCATCCAATTTTCACATCCAGTCTTTGGAAATCCGTTTTCTAAAAGATGGTCACGTTGAGATGATTCAACGAGTCCAGCTGAATTATTATCAAATTTTGCCAGCGTATCGTAAATGGTTAATGGAGAAAATTAAATATACAGATGAATTATGGCAATTTCCTTTACGTCCATATACGTTGACATATCATGCTATTTTAGGACAAACACTCAAAGAAGAACAAGTAGAGCTTAATGCTGATTGTTTTTATGCTAATTTCATGTACATTGGTCTTTCTTGTATACGCCATAAATCTGATATACATAAAATTCATGATCAAGATGTTGCAGGATATTTAGTAACGGAATATATGGAAAATGTTCGAAATGACACTACATATTATTATCGTTGTTGGCTTGATACACATACAATTTATGAATATGTTACTAATAAACAGCCAGTCAAATATATAGATGATATAGAGTGGACAACTGTGAACGACGTGAAACAGTTTGAGAGCATGCGGAATACGGCCTGTTCCTGTTATTGGCGTATTAAACGTAGCGTTTATGAAAAATCCAACGGGAAAGTAGATACACCATTGATGCAGGTTGCAAGATTTGTCAAAGAAAATCCAAATGTGATAATTAACGCGATGAAAAACGCACCTGCTAACGATCTAATCATAAATGATAACAACAAAAGAAAGAAAAAGAAAGAGAAAAAATCCGATGCATACAATTACTTAAAAGATCAGTATGATCAATGGGTTGTGAAAAGTGAAATGAATTTACGTGAATTACGTGAATAAATATTTCGCGCGATAATCTAATTTATATATTTTTTATATATTTTATTTTAATATATTTTTGTAAAAGTTTTTATACATGTACACTTTTTTATATTGCTTTGAAGCATTTATTATTAATGTTAAAAGTGTAATTATTATTATTATTATGTTGAAGTAACTATTATATTACATTGCATTTACAGAGACATAGAAAGGCATCTATCTTTTAGTTCATACTATGTTTTATTCCTGTAGTCGTATTTATCTAACCATTCTTAGTTTAATAATTATGTTAAACCTACAATTTAGTACTTTCTTAATTACAAATATTAATAAGATTTGTAGAATTAGTTTTTTTGTCTTGTTATTTTGTTACGAATTGAAGCAAATAGAAACAATTATGGCAGGATTTTGATAATTGATTTATTTTGTGGCTTTCTTTATATTGGAAATTTTGAGAATTTGAAAATTTTGTAGCTTGTTTGTATCATTATTTTAGAAAATGGAATTTGATGGATGTTGCAAAATATTTTAAAAAGAAGATGAGCAAAATATATTATAAATTTAACTATTATAAATATTAAACAATATACTATTATTTGTTTCATTCTATGATAATAATTTTTATTCTATAATTCTTTCAAGGAATATAAACGAAATTTTTTAATTTATTTAACATTTCTTAAATGGTGTAACAGTGATAACATTTTTAAAATGATAGAAATAATATAAAATATATCTTTAATCCTCGCAAAATGAATGTTTCTAAGTTTGATACGATGGAGTTTGTAGAAAAAATTTTTCAGCTACTATGTTTTGTTTTAAATTTTTAACATCAATATATTTTTTCATCATTATTACATTATAAGTGATAAAAAGATAAATTTTATTTTTTGCTGTTTTCGTGTTAAGTCAGTATTAAATTATTTTTTATATGCTATTTTGTTTAAGTACATGTGTGTATTATTATTATTATTATTATTATTATTATTATTATTATTATTATTATTATTATTATTTTTTGCTGTTTTCGTGTTAAGTCAGTATTAAATTATTTTTTATATGCTATTTTGTTTAAGTACATGTGTGTATTATTATTATTATTATTATTATTATTATTATTATTATTATTATTATTATTATTATTAGCTGATATGTATATAAGAAATTTTTGTGAACCAAAACTCAGTGGTTTGTTACGATTCAAAGTTACGTACATTTATTATTATTATTATTATTATTATTATTATTATTATTATTATTATTATTATTATTAGCTGATATGTATATAAGAAATTTTTGTGAACCAAAACTCAGTGGTTTGTTACGATTCAAAGTTACGTACATTCGAAATATCGTTATTATTTTAATCTTAAAATGAGAGTAACTAGTAAATTACTGTTACTACAAATTACTATTAAGAATATTTAAGTAGCACAATAAAATTGCTTAAAAACATATATTGTAAGGTAATGTAATAATCTTATGATTAATGAGTAAATATTGTATGACTATTTTATTAATAAAACTTTATATAATATAGTATGATATTTTTTATGACTATTTTGACAATAACAAATTGCTAAACAGTATACAAAGTTTTAATGTTTATTCAAAATTCTGTCTTAATTAGAAAAATGAAGATAGTAACAAACAGAAAATGGAAAATTCGTATATGCCCAAGTGAACTGAAATATGCATAGTTTAATAAGAGTTTTATAGACTTTGTATAATAAAAATTTATTCGGTATGACTTCACGCAGAAAGCATTTTTCAAGGCTNTATGACTTCACGCAGAAAGCATTTTTCAAGGCTACGAGTGAATAATGAATTTCTTGCTCACATCTTTACATCTTTCGTATAACTTTAAAGATATTGTATTATTTCATAACATTAAAACATTGGAACTTAAAATGTGTATATCTTTCTTTAATTTTCCATCTTCCATCATTCCAATCTTAAGATAAAAAAAATTATTGAAAATACACCTATCAGATTTTTCTCCCATCTAATCTTCAAGTAACGTAACCGAATGATTATTCGTGCATTAAGTACCTAATGGTACATAATATAAGCTACAAGTGAATTTCTTGCTCACATCTTTACATCTTTCGTATAACTTTAAAGATATTGTATTATTTCATAACATTAAAACATTGGAACTTAAAATGTATATATCTTTTTTTAATTTTCCATTTTCTATCTTATCATTCCAATCTTAAGATAAAAAAAATTATTGAAAATACACCTATCAGCATTAAGTACCTAATGGTACATAATATAAGCTACAAGTGGTTCACCCGAAATAAAGTTACATATCGTAAGTTGGGAAACGTTGATCGCGGCTGCGGGAGCAGAGTGGNGTGAATTTCTTGCTCACATCTTTACATCTTTCGTATAACTTTAAAGATATTGTATTATTTCATAACATTAAAACATTGGAACTTAAAATGTGTATATCTTTCTTTAATTTTCCATTTTCTATCTTATCATTCCAATCTTAAGATAAAAAAAATTATTGAAAATACACCTATCAGCATTAAGTACCTAATGCATTAAGTACCTAATGGTACATAATATAAGCTACAAGTGGTTCACCCGAAATAAAGTTACATATCGTAAGTTGGGAAACGTTGATCGCGGCTGCGGGAGCAGAGTGGGGGAGGGCACGCGTGTTCCGCCGGGTAGCGTGAGTTTGACAGGATAGCAAGCAAGGGTGGCGCGCAGACGATTATGGGGAGGGGGAATGCGCCGTCAGTATTCCGCGAACCATCGACGAGCGTGGTTCGCGTCTTTGTTCGTTCTTCGTTGTTTCTAATATTTCTGTATCATCAGTGACTGTTCGTATTTGTAATTCGATGACCGACGTACAGAATTCGTAATTCGCACGATCTGTCGTCCGTGTATTGAAATCTTGTTCGTTCGAAATCGTTCGTCCGTTGAAAGATGATGCATCGGTCGGTAATGTCGCTGATTAAACGATTACTGTCCGGGTAAACGGGTTGGCTAAATGATCGCCGTTAAAGGCTTGCGTTAAGGCGGCACTCGAGAGATGCGAGCGTTGACGCGTACGCAGAACGAATTTACGCGCGACGATCAACGATTTTGCGCGAAAGAGCGCGAACTACGATCTCGAGACGAGTGAAACGAGACGGCGTGGCGTCTGTATTGGCGAACAGCAGCGTAGCTACGTCTCGCGTACGGACTGAAACGCGAGCGAGTGGTTGCTGGAGAGTGGTAAGAGAGGCGGGATGAGTGCGAGAGAAGTCACCCTCGTCGGCGGTTCCCCTTGGGGATTCCGTATGCATGGTGGGCATGACCTGCATCAACCCCTACGCATCTCCAGGGTAAGTCTATTCATTGAACGTTTCACCATCGCCGATTAATGATCCTTTGAACGTAACTGAACCGTGAACATCGGCCATTCAACGTACATGTCGCAGTTGGATTTATTCGTTTGCTGTTTATTTTATACGCGTCAACATATGTGAAACCTATATACGTGTTATACACGTCGTTTCACGCTGGCTTTTCTTCCCCGTTCAATGTCACGCGTTATTTTAGTATCGCTCGCTCGAATGTACTTACATACGTAGATACGTAGAAGTCACTCGCTCGTGGCGACGAACCTTTGTTGTTATCGATAATCGTTCGGAGCCACTCGTATCGTATTGTGGCGCGAATAAACAATGAAGTTCAGTTCGTTGCTTGCATCGTCTACGAAGGAATTAGATTTTTTGTTCATTGTTTTCAAAATTGGAGATGAGTCATTACGTTTAATATCGTCTTCAAAAGAGCGTAATATAATTAATATATTGGTTTTATATTTTACAGTAATATATACTACTATAAATATATACTACAAATATGCTACTATACTACTAGTCTTTTCTTTTAATTGAGATAAACTAACCAATAAATATTATAGATTAGCAATTTAATGTGATTAGAGTAATTTTAATCAGATAAAGTGTTATTTATTAGATTTAATTATTTAATAATGATTAATACGTCGGTTTTATATTTTACAGTAATATAAACTACTATAAATATATAGTATAAATATGCTACTATTAGTCTTCTTTTTTAATTGAGATAAACTAACCAATAAATATTATAGATTAGCAATTTAATGTGATTAGAGTAATTTTAATCAGATAAAGTGTTATTTATTAGATTTAATTATTTAGTAATGATTAATACGTCGGTTTTATATTTTACAGTAATATATACTACTATAAATATATACTATAAATATGCTACTATACTACTAGTCTTTTTTTTTTAATTGAGTTAAACTAACCAATAAATATTATAGAGTAGCAATTTAATGTGATTAGAGTAATTTTAATCAGATAAAGTGTTATTTATTAGATTTAATTATTTAGTAATGATTAATACGTTGGTTTTATATTTTACAGTAATATATACTACTATAAATATATAGTATAAATATGCTACTATTAGTCTTCTTTTTTAATTGAGATAAACTAACCAATAAATATTATAGAGTAGCAATTTAATGTGATTAAAGTAATTTTAATCAGATATAGTGTTATTTATTAGATTTAATTATTTAGTAATGATTAATATGTTGGTTTTATATTTTACGGTNTTAGTAATGATTAATATGTTGGTTTTATATTTTATATATACTATAAATATACTACTATAGGTAGTCTCTTTTTTTAATTGAGATAAACTTATCAATAAGTATTATAGAGTAGCAATTTAATGTGATTAGATAAATTTTAATCAGATATAGTGTTATTTAAGTAGTATTTATTTATTAGATTTAATTATTTAGTAATGATTGTTAGGTTATAACAATCATTCATATCAATGTTAAAAAGGAATTTATTTTAGCGTACGCATTAGATATTAGGCGTATTTCATTTTATGCGTTTTATCAAATTTATCATCGTTCCAACAGAGGATTTTTGCCACTCTTCCTTTTTTTCAACTATTTTTTTTCAAATTTTTCGCGTATGAAATTTTATTAAAAGTACACTTAGCTTGATAGATTAACTTTTCATCAAGAGTGCACGGAATTTTTCCATCAGGTCTCTCGGAGCTTTTTCATTTTTGTTACTTTAAATAAAAATAAAAAAAAAAAAAAACTGTCAAGATGAAAATTAAAGTTAATTATGTAATTAAGATGAATATATACAGATGTCCACTGAGATATTGCGCATCAGCGGACGTGAAATAGTTTCAAATTTAATTTTCACTCTAAGAGGTTATTAATACATATTGTTAATAGTAATTAATTTCATATAGTAGTACTATGATATGTTATTTTTATTTGGATGTACTATTTTACCAAATCAAACTTAGTTCCAAAAGCTACATTAAAAAAAGAATCCATTGGATTAAAATTTATATAGACAATATAATAATATAAAAAAATTTAATAAATATTCTTTTATATTATTATAATTATATTTATATTATAATTAAAAAAAATGGAGTCGCGACAAGAGATAGAGTTTTATACACTAATTACATGTAACCTGTAGATTTCTGGAGTTTCAGATTCCCCAAAAATACAGAAATACATTCCTAGTTTAAAAGGAATCTAACAAATGATCCCAGCACGAGATAAAACTTGCATAACCGAATTATGAGCTATTTGAAAAATTATTTTATGACGGTATCATTTCAACGGGGAAATTATTTGTCTGTTCAAATAGATAACGCAGGATTATTCCAAGATAATGTCGCGTGAAGATTGATGCGTTGTCTAAATAATTATTTTCCAAATGTTTCATTCGAATAATGCCCAAGCTTGGTTCAACAGTTGAACAGTGGTTTAAGGTTCGAGATCTATTTCGAAATCCCTGTCGCCAGAAAAATATTGGCACGCAGCTTGATGCATCTTGTTATAAATATCGGCACGTCGATGTTTTCACCGCTGCCAATAGATTTCGGTACTTGGCACCGAACAAATGTGAAACATCAATTTTAAGGCCATATAATTCTACAGGATGTCCGTTACATATGTAGTTGGAATTATCGAAAGCGGTTTGGCGCTTAGTTTGAATTTAATGCCGGCCGATTACCTTCGTTTCGCGGGTCTAACGTCGTTTATGAATCTATTAATTTACACTGGTAGCCTGGTGTAAATTCTTCGATACGGAATAGATATTGCTTCGATAACGTTTCCTATCCATTCGTGTATTGCAATATTCTCGAATTAATTCTTTTGAAGCCTTTTCCCCAGTCTCGTCGAAGAATCTTTTTGTCCAGTTTATTGGAATATTTTTTTCTTTCCTTGCGTACTTTGTAGACCGAGTAAGAGGAGAAATTTGTTTAGAACACTATTTGGCATAAATTTTTAAACGGAATATAGAGTAGCAACATTAGTTACAAATCAAATAATATGTAAATAATGAAAAATTTTAACCATTACACATTATAAAAATTTTAATTTTTTTTATAAAATAAACATTTTGCTTGAATGATTATTTGTTTAGTAGTTTATTTTATAAACTATAAATATAATAAGCTAAACTTTAAATAAATAAAATAATATATTTTGATATTCGATTCAAAGATATTTAAAGATAAAATATAAATAAAGAAATATATGACAAATATATATACATGTAAAGATATATATTCTTTTTTTCTTTAATTTTGCTTATTCAACACTGATTGATTCCAAGGAAGTTGCTCTTGTGAAATTTTCTTCCGCTTGTATCTAATTTGAATAACTCACTTGAAGAGAGCATGTAATATCATACTTTGGAATATTATATTATCTTCAGCACGTGCCACGTTAAAAGAGAATAATGACGAAGCGATGAATTATCTTAAACTGGAGCTTTATAGTAATACTAATTTATGTGTCGATCATCCAAAACTTTTAATCTTATATTCCATTTATGATTTTATTTCTCGCATCATTATAATAGTTTTTTTTTTTATTCGTCATAATAACAACAAATTTAACTAAATGTTCATAAAATTCAATGCAATATAAAAAGTAATATATTTCAGTAATAAAATAATTTTTATTTTTCAATGACGAATGCACCTCTTAATACTTGAAGATTCAACGAGCTTATAATGTAAGTTTATAATGTTTTTGTCTAACATTGTTACAGATACATAAGCAGAATTATAATTTTTCTAAGAATTTTTCGTTAAGAAATTGATTTTACATTCGATATTTGTAAATTTCTTTTGCAAACGAAATCTATTGTTTTTATTTTATGTAATGACAAATACTTTGAGTCATTCACCTTTTTTAATCCTTTGAGTGCTCATCAAATTACTAAGAAATTACCAAATGTCTAAATGTTCAACGTCAAATGAGGAACGCAACGAATTAAGAATTTTTCATTAAACGTATATCTTCTGATATGTTTATTCAATATATTCTAACATGTTATTCTCGTTGTTCTCTAATAAGTAAATTATCTCAGACTACTTGTACAATATATTTCAGTATGGATTGAACACTTAAAGGGTTCAGTGCAAAGTTCCTTGCTCTAGAAAATCCTCGAATGAATGAAAATGTAGCGTGAGAAACTTTAATCGGTCGAGGCTTATTTCGTTGAACGTATTTACCCTTTATAAAATAGACGATCTATTCGATATAGTGATTACCGCGTGCTCAGCTGATGCAGTTTAATTACATCCAACGAGCCTCTTGCAAGGATTGATGTACTTCAATTTCACGTTCAAAGGATTTTAGATGTCCTTGGTATATTTCGCGAGCTAAGTAAGTTTCAATTCGATCCAACTGTGCATGTTCATCGAGATTTGAAGCAATGGGAAATGAATAATTGCTCCTCTGACTACTTCCGTTGTTTATCGATAAAGAGAAGTTTCAAATATCGTTCGTCATGTATTAATAAAGCCTGCTGAAAGCTCACGCTGTACGTACGAAAATATTCGAACACTATGGGGAAATATTATACATTTGTTTATTATACGTGTTATATGAAACATTTTAACATACACTCATGTTCAGAATTTTGGAGCACTCTTTGCCCTTTTCGTACATTTCTCTGACAATGAGGAATAACAATATTACAATAATGCAGAAATATAAAAACGAAATATAATCTTTCTTGTCAAAAACAGTATTTATATTTGTTTTAATAAATGATTTTTTTGTATTGTTTTTTCCTTTCGTAGAACATTCTTGACTGTGCATTCATAAAAGTAAGAATAACTATTTTTCCTGTCATCAAAGTAACGATGAAACTGTTTTGGTTGCTTAACTGTATAAAAAAAGTATTTGCATAGTTAAAGTATTTATTTAATGAAGAACGTTATTATCTATTTTTAAATACTAACGTGCCCCAGATTTTTGAGCAGGAGTGTAATGTACATTGTGTAATTACATATCCACTGACATTTTTTACTTTATACTTTTATTTATTTAACTGGCGTTATGTCTATGCACTTTTGTACAAAATTATCACGTTTCACAGGTCGCGCGTTGGATTAAATCGAGTTTCGTATTATAACGAAACAGCCACGTGTTGCCACTTTCACACGCGTATTTTATAATTGTAGTTGAAAACTCATGTCGTATTTACCTATCTTTCTGAAGGAATTTTTCAACATCGCAATTGATCTCCTTGAATTATCCAACAGTAAAACTGATTCATTATCGCCTCAATTGTCAATTCATTTAAATGTTAAATTTTATTGATTATTCTATTACATTATAAAAAATATATCATTGATTAAATATTTTGGACAAATTACCTTTTTTTTTTAAAGAAAACATAATTATACAAAATTCGACAGTCTGATTCGAGGAAAATAATAATTTCAAAATACAAAAAAGAATACATAACTTAAAATGAAAATAAAAGATTAATCGGATTAAAATAATTTTTGTTTACTCTTGTTTATACTTCGTGTTATTCACACAGTAATTCGTGAACGAATGAGCAAACGCAAGTTCTGCCACTTAAAGGTCTGTTCACAATTTCGCGTACGCTGATTCATAAAGAAAATGATGAATGTCTGAAATAACGTTGCGTTGCACGATGTTGAACTACTGTTATGGCACAATGGAGGCATAATGAATACTAGTTTCAGGTAGTTATCTGAATGCCAGTCAGTATCAAGGTCGTAACTAAACTACTACGTCACTTTCTTGTTTCGAGTGATGGCGTGTATTTGTAATGTTACGTCTACATTAATGCATAATGCGCCTCGAATACTTTCGAACGTATCGGATTGCTGAAAATATACACGTTTCGTCACGAAAATTAAAAATTACGGAAAAATTTTTTATATGAAATTTATTTGATTTTATAGAGGACATTTCTAATAGAATATTTGGGTCGTGTAATTTCCAGTGATAAAATGTTTCTATGATAGTATTTCTATTTTCTCATTCTTCACAGTTTCATAGTTACTTATCAAATTCATATAAATTCTTGCTGGATTCTGATAAAAGTTACACCCGAGAAATATACGGCCGTTTTAATGCTAAGAATTCGCAATTCTTGAAGATTACATAACGTTACATAATTGATATTACACAACGATACGAATAATGATGATATTTACGTTGCGATATTTCTGATATATTTCTTTTACGATAGTTTATTCCAAGAAATATCATCCAACTTCTCTCGAGTTTTAGAAATTCTGCAAATGTAAAAATTTCGAAGAATGACCCTGTAGAACTTGTTTAGCGACTTCTGTCCCCCTTTTTAGCAACACTCGCATAAATAAATAGATAAATTTCGCAGTGTTCAAATTTTGTAACTCTTCGGTCATTTCAATATCCTTTTCGTGCGAATTCCCTTTCATACGAATGCCTGGCAGGATAATAAAATATTGTGACAGTTATATAGGAGATAGGACATTATTCAATTGTTATAAGTATTTGTCGCGTACAGATTTACAACTAGTGGATATCGTAAATTTGAAATATGTATAAAAAATAGATAAAAATATATAGATTAATTGTGGATATTGTAATGGTCCTACAAAATTCCAAACTAAAGATAGATAATTTAATAATAGCTTCTTTAAATGATGCGTGATTAGCAGGGAAAATTTTTAACATCTTTAGAAAAAGACAAAAAAGAAAAAGAACGAACACTTAAGCAGATGGATGAGTTTCGTGTGCGTTACTTTCAGGGTATCAAACGATTAAAGAAGGTACAAATGAACTGGAATGGTTTGGTAAATGAACGTTGCTTTCTCGCGAAGGGGACGCCTCTGATTGTTATGAAAATTGGTTACAGTTCCCTTTGACAATGTAAGCTCTGTCTTTTTCCAGCTTACCGTTCGCTCTTTGTGCCGAAAAACCGCCAACGTCAGAAAGACGAACGACAAAAGGCACAATGAATGCCTTTCATTCACGCGATTTATCACAAAGTTGAATATCGCCGGTGCTTGCCACGGAATAATACTCTCCCCCGCCGTCTTTTCTGACTCGTAACAAAAACGAAGAAGGAAAGAAAGGAAAAGTAGGGAAGTTTAATCGATGTCAGTGTTCACAATATGTCCGAGCATAACAAACACACGTTACTGACATTTAAACATGATATGACACGCACGAGGAGAAATTTAAATATTTCGAGTAAATATTTTACATTACGTATATGCAACTATTGACATATCGATTTATAGATTAACGATTACATGTATGCAGTTTTCCATGAATTAAAAAGAAAAGAAAACACCAAGTCCTAGTGCTTTGCGCGCGCATGTACGTGTATTTCCGTGTTGAAACTGCAGATTTCTATGCAAAAATCGTGCAACTCGGATAGAAATTTCATTTTCTGCGTTTTTGTACATCTTTGCATATTTCTTCATTCGCAAGTCCATCAGCAGTTTATTTACGATTGTGATATATATTTTTGTGAATTTTTAGAGAAAATCTATTTATAGAAACTTGTTCATAGGAAATTTACAGCAAATAAAACAAACTTCTACTTTCGCAGTTACATTCACGTAATTAAAAAGTTTTAAAGTAAAAAGCACTGATTCCAGATTTGTCGAATTTAAAATTAAGTATGCAATTAATGATAGCTTGATAAAACAGGTTCTCGATATTTTGGTATATATGCTGAACAATCTATTAATTAAACTCGTTCAATGCTGCCATTGAAGATTTTAATACACTCTAATTAGTTTATTTACGATTGTGATAAACAGACCACTACTTTTTTTTGTGAATTTTTAGAGAAAATCTACTTATAGAAACTTGTTTATAGGAAATTTACAGCAAATAAAACAAACTTCTACTTTCGCAGTTACATTCACGTAANTAAAAAACAAAAAAAAAAAAAAAAAAAAAATAGAAAAATTTCGTTCCCTCGTTTCGACTTAATTTTTCACATGGAATCAGCCTCTTTCCGCTTGTATCGCCGGATCGGAAACGCCCTACGTATATCCGAGGAACACGCTACGTTGGCAAGTGGCTGCTCGTTCACGGTGCTGGTTGGCAAGTCACGTTCGAACTTTGAAAAAGCTGCTGGCGAAGAAAGTGGAATGCACTGTACAGAGGAAATACCGCTCGTTGGAGATGGCACGACGAACGGCCGGATGGTAGGAAGCGCGTGTGACGCGCGAGAGAAAAGCGAAAGAGAGAGAGAGAGAGAGGAAAATTTCCGCGACGCAATGGCTAACTCGGAGTCTTCAGAACGGACGAAATAAGTGATCATGGGAATGGGCTGTGTGGTATAGCCGCGGGTAGTTCGCACACTTTCCTTAGAATTATCCTCAGCGTGACTTCGCGTGACGTTTCTCATTTTAATTTCTTCCTGGTCTTGACTTTTAGACCTGTGCTATTACGCGAATTCCGTCTTCTTTTCAAAAAATTTTCCAGCTTCTTCGTTTCACTCGGAGGGGAAAAACTTTCTTCGCGCATCCGAACAAATTTTTTTATCGCATAATAAAAGAATTTTATCGTAGATTTCGTACGTGTCGTTAAATGAATTCCGACTCGTTTTGTCTTCTTTCACCTTTTTAACTTTTCGTCTCTTCGTTTTTATTTGACAGCTAGGTACATAAATGGACTAGTAATTTGAAAACTAGTGAGGAAGAACGTGTCAATTAAGTTGCAATAAAGTATAACACGAGTTTTCAACACGTGAACTTTTAATGCACGACATACAGTCTTGTCTGTAACTTATATAAACAATTTTAATGAATGATAACGATGTCTCTTGAGCGGCAACAAATTAATTCATCCGGATACACGAAGCGCAAATGTATGCATATAACGTATATAGACCGAAGTTGGTTTCTGCAGATAGTTTATACTGTAGTCCCAATGGACAGTGTGTAGCCTGAAGCTTCAATTCTCTAAAGTAATGAACTCTTGGATATCTTATCCCTTGACTCAATTATATTTGCCTATTTTATTATCATTTTTTATTATATTTTTATTTTATATATATTATATATATTATATTATATATAATGTTATATTTTTTATTAGTTCCTAATTATCTAATTATTTTATGCGTTAACCATAACAATTATTATTTGAAATAATGCAAAGAAACGTAACGAGGAAAGCGAATAAAAATTAAAATGTGATATATGAATTGTATAGAAATTTTTGGCGATTGTGACAGAAAATTAATATAATAAATAGTTCTGAAAAATATTCTCTTAAGAACTCTTTATAAATCTTACAGATAATATTATATAAGTAATATTGTAAAATTAGTAAATTATCGAACAGATTTGAAGTGAAATCGATTTCATAAAATACGAATAAACTTAACATTTCTTCCATCATGTAATGACGATTATACAATACGTCGAGTACTTCCGGATCGGTAAAACCTAGGCTCTTTCATTTGTAGTTCAGTGATTGTCCGTGTTCCTCGAGAATAGCGCGCTATGCAATCATACGTTTGTTTTAAGTCGGTAAGTCAGTTCGTTTGCTAACATATTAATTATAGCTTTTTAAATCGCAGAAATTATTTTCTTGTTTCTAAAAAGATCTTTTTCTATTTTCTCATAATTATTATATTTTATTAAATAAAAGGTAACTTCCTTTGAAAATCAACAAATAAAAAAACTTTTTACAAATTTCAGTTCAAGCTTCAAGTTTGATTTTAGAAGAAATTAAATGGAATAAAATTTCTCCATTTCCTGAATTCTAAATTCTATTATTTCACTTCATTGCCTTTAAAGTAATTTCCTTATTGAGAATCATCGAATATTAAAGAAAATGTATTCAGAAAAATTGAAGTTTTACATTTAGTGTTAGGAAAAATTACACACTGAGAAATTACAATTAATTTCTTATTAAAATTAATTTCTTATTAAAAAATTCTTATTAAAATTAATTTCTCATTAAAAAATTTCTTATTAAAATTAATTTCCTATTAAAAAATTTCATATTTAAATTTTAATTTCTGTTTCATGTATACATATTGTTGGAAATATTTAGAAAGTATTTAGCAAGTCTGAAAAATTACATTAGACTAGAAAGTATATCTATTTTCTCTAGACAATTTTCTTCTTCAAAAGAAAAATCTTGATATTTAATCTATTTTATATTTTTAACTTATAATTTTTACATTCCATTTCTCAAAGTTTGTAGAAACTTCGTTTGAAATTTCTTATTGTCAGATATAATTTGCCATTTCTTTTGTACAACTAAGATAATGACAAATCGAAATAAGACTCTGTCAGACTTATATTTATAAACTGACATTGCAGAATTTCTTGTTATTTATTTTACGTAATTAAAATAATTGGGAAATGGAGGACGGGATAGCAATAACACTTCTAATAAGAATTTACAAACTGCAATGAAATCTACCAACTCTATATTTACGTAGTATAATAATAATATGTACGTATTATTCAGAGCACGACATCGAAAATAAATATCAAGAATAAAACGAAACCTGAAATTGGAGAAGCTGTAGAGCAAACTAGTCAAACCTGCTCTAAACTTGCGATAATAATATGTATCACATAGGTCGGAGTAATTATTAGATCGTGGATTTGTATGCAAACTCCATGAAATTAACGTTCCACTCTGACAGTAGTGGCACTTTGAATATTAATAAAAAAACCACTTCTATTTTTTAAAAATAAAACTGTACTATAAAAAGTAAATGCTACTCGATGGAATTCTCTTATTTTTTGAATATCGTGCGAAAACGAATATATTTTCACTGGCGAGAATTTTTCGAACCTAGTCTTTCGAAACGTAATATTGAAAATTCAATAGAACGGCGAGAAAGATCGTACTTCGAGTTTCAGCCATGAGGAAAGTTTCTCAATGTTCTTACGCAATATGGCGTAAAAATTTATTTCTCCGTTTAAAAAGTGGAGGCTTGAAGTTTTAAAACAAATTTATCATTAGTACACGAGTTGTTAAAAGTCGCAGATGACAGGAGTATTAAAAATCCACGTGGCAAAAAAAGGTTTTTCCAGCATGAAAAGTTGTTCGCCGAACAGTGGCAATGACAATTACAATTTACGAGTACAGTTTATGTGAAAGAATATTGTGAAGGGAACGGAGAAGATATCGCGTTGTCACGTTCGTCGTTCAAGACTCGCGTCGATGTGACGGCGATACAGCTTTCCAACAATTTCCTCCGTTTCCGTTTTCTCCTTTCAAACGTCCCCCGCGTTTCTGTCACCGTGCTTCATCGTCGTAATTTTTCAATTCGAGCGTCGACACTTGTCACACTGTTTCAGCCTCGGCGTAGCCTCGACACGTCGTCGACGACTTTCGATAACTGATCTCTTGATCCGCGAGAGCTCTCGTTATAATTGACCTTCCAACTCTTCCTCTGGAAATTTATTCTTTTGATTAATGGCCCTAGCGCACGGACTTGACGAGATAAGCTGTTTACCTTGCTTTATTTATTGGCTCGCGACAATAATTCTCAGCTGACGATAAGAACGATAAGCACTGTTGATCGTAGTTGGTGATGATTTAATAGAAATTGCAGAACTTATATATTTTACATATTTGTAGGATATCGGATTCTAGATAGGATTATCGGTTTCTAAAACACGAAATCTATATCAATATCTAGCTGATCTTTTATGTAACAGTTAATTTCATAGTTACTGAACTCAGGATATTCAGAAGATCAATATCATTGATGTCCGATAGCTTTAATTGAAAAATAAGGATTTATTATTTCATCGATAAAGTATAGAATTTTCAGAGACGGGTAGCAAATAGTTAAAAGAATTATTATAGGTATAATAGTTCAGACAATATCAACTGTATGATTTTTGAGTAAATTAAGATTTAAGTATCTATCACGAAGTTATGAAAAGAAATTAAATTATCTGAATAGAATGAATTTGAATTTTGAAATATATATATATATTATATTCAAAGCACTATTCTGCCATATTGAATTGAATTAAGTATTGAAAATATTTTTAAATTTTATTAATGAAAAGGATTGGAATTTCATTTATTATATGATCAGATGGAGGATAATTATTAAGCCATTCTAGTGAAGACTTAAAAAGAATAAGTCGTTTAGATACAAATCTTTCATAAATAATATAAACTAAAAATAATAATTACATATTTATAGGAAATTCGTAGTTTGCTTGCGAGTTATTGTTAAGTTAAATCTTAATTTGATTTCAACAATGAAAAAAAAAAAAAATTTCGACGACTCGACAGCTATCAAATCGAAATATTTCTACTTCAGTGATATGTGTAGTCTCGAGACTATCTTTATTTTTTTTTTTTTTTTTAATTAACGTTAATTGAAACTTAGCTCGGCGAAAGAGAAAAAACTAGAAGGCGAAGCTGGGAATTGCTTGTTACGATCCTCGTTGTTGTTCTTATTGACATATCGACAGGCCCCGGGAACGTGAAGGAAGTTCCAGCATGCTGAAGTTTCGAGCGTCGGGACAACGAAAGTGCAGCTACACGGTGAGAATCTTAAGCGGCCAGACTAAAGTTTAATGAGTAAATTTCGACGGGCTCGGTTCATCTTTCATGTTGTTCATCGTTGCACGCGTTCGCTCTTCGCAATTTTTCTTTTTCACAGACGTATCTTCGAGAATATGAACCACTCGACAGCGTGGAGATTGACTTGTGAAATTAGTTAGCTCGCTATAAGAACTTTCTGTAAATATATGTGAAACATTTTTAACTTCATTTCAGTGGACTACGGATTTTATATTATATTATATTAGGGAAAACTTGAGAGTGTAGAATTATATTATGATAATATAATAATTTATAATGTAATGTAATTTATATAAAATATCCACTGTACTGTGTATAGTAAAATGTATATAATTATATGTGTATAAAGAAAATAATGTAATGTTATAAAATAATATTAGCAAAGTGACAATGATTGATTAACTTATTAAATGAGGATGATAACTTAACTTATCAATGGAAAATGTTTGATGTATACGCTTGATGTCTAGATGAGATGATATATTACTTGTTTTTTTATGTCCATTATGAAGGTGTTTGTCAATTACTTTTGATCCACGTTTGTCATTTGTTTTAACAATAATTCTCACAGAGACAAAACTGTCTTTGTTTGCATCTCAAAATTTTTTAGAATTTATATCTTATTATTTTTATCAACATTATTTACAAAAATAAATGTATAAATAGTCTGTCCAAAAGCTTTATTAAAATTAACTGAAATTAACTGTTAATACATTTTTGGGAAATTTAAGATTTCAAGAATTTATAAAATAATAATTCATATAAAAAATAGAGCATTTATTGCGACATTTAATGATTGCATAAACATCCACAGTCCATTTATTACTAAACATATAAATTTTTGAATTTTGAAAGATTTCGTCGTGACAAATAAAACCTTGCGCTCTTTTCTTAGAAACTGTTTCCAATTTTGTGTTGCATTTCTCTGATGCAAGATTAACTCTGATCTGTAACGATAATTTTTCTAAAGAAAAGAAAAAGAAAAAAAAAAGTCTTATATAAATTAAGAAGTGAATCGAAGTGCACGAGACACACGGCTCGCAAATTTCATTCTAATTGAGGTAAAAATTTGAATTTTCGTTGCAGGTTAATCCAGGCAGCAAAGCGGCTCAACAGGGGGTGAGAGAGGGTGATTTAATTAGTAGTATAAATGGAAGAACTACCCGGGATTTAACGAACAGCGACGCACATGCACTCTTACGAAACGCTGGCGAACACTTGAAGCTCGGTTTGAATCAGTAAGTCGTTTTACATATTCATCTCCCTGCCCGCTGTTTATTAACGAACGAAATTTGTTCGCTCACGCAAATATACTAATTTGACTAACTAAATTTACGTATGTACTTATGTATGTAATTACAAAGTATGAAAGTAACGAGAAGATTATGCATTGAGAAGATTCATTTCTAGATATTACATTACCGCGAGAAAAACATTCAAATACTCGTTACAGTAATTATTTAACTGTCATTTAATTAAAAACTCATCCTTTCGTGAATTTTACTCGTATTTGGTGGAATTGATCGTTTAATTTTCAATGAATCAATGTTCAGAAATTTTGTATTTCAAATTTGACAAGCAAGTGAAAAGCATAATTACATAACAGTTATAATTAATATTCAATAACATTTTATTGTTGTTAGAATTCGGAGAACTTATTAACAGTGGAATTAAAGAGAAAATAATCCAAATTGAAATATAAAAATTATTATTCTGTGTAATTATAATTTATTGTCTGGCAAAATTCTTTTTCAATTTTCATTTTTCAATTTTATCAATCAAACTTAAAATTAATTATTTATTGTTTATTGAGACGAGCCTCGTCTTTTCATACTTTGGAATAATCAAAATTAACTGATATGCATAATAAATGTGTTCATTCAATTCGAGTTGAAAATTTTAAAATGACGTGAATTCTTATTTCCGTTTACAGGGAAAATATTGGCTCACCGAAAAGACGAATTTACAGAAGTAGCCTGCAAGAAAATACAACCGAAATTCTCAGCAGTAAGTTTGTCTTTCAATTATTAATACATTGATCATAACAATATAATTGGTATATTAAATTAACATATATATTCTTCTGAAAAATAAAGTTTAAAAATTAAATCATCTGCGTCTATTGGAGATATTTGAATTAAAAGTAAGAAGTATATTCTCTTCAATTAGTTTACTTTGTAAATAAGTTTGCTTCATTGTGTTGCAGAGACGACGACAACGAAAACGACCACATCGAATACTCGGATTATAACGACAGATTCAAAGAAGAACGAAACAAGTGAGTGATCTTTCACATTGTTACGCCATTTTTTTTTTTTTTTTTTAATACGAAATGACGAGTATTTTTGCTTTTCTTAACAAATTACATAAATAACAAGTACGCAGTAAATGTTTCTATAAATATGTAAAAAATTCGCAGTCTAATTATTACTGTTGATACAGTTAATAGAAACGTGAATTCACGTTATTTGCATAGATTTGGAAGCAATCTATGCATGTTTAGATGGTGCAATGGAATATATTTGTTAATTAATTGAGCACGTGACACGCGATGCTTTATCTTACGATATATCACGATAAATCCACGAGCGTGTACATGTACGAGTGATAAACGTACAAAGAAATAATCAATTACTCCGCTGTTTGCTCGTGAAAACAAATGATCAATGCAAAAATTGAAACAACAGACTGAGTACGTTGCGTTTTAATCTTTAAATGAATTTACCTTCAGGAAGCACGTTTCAGTTAAAACAAATGTGTAAAATCCCCTGATAAATGATATTTTTATTAATCCTCTTTATTTTAGTCGAGAAGACGAGCAAATACGATCAAATTTCGGCAAACATTTTGAATTATGAGGAAACAATGCACGATTCGTCGGTTTTATACAATTTTTTTTCTTTTTTTTTTTTAATCCACTGAAAGTTTTCAAACACATTTGTGAAAAATTTCATTTATTTAATGCTACGACTGGAATATCCAGTTGAAGTCTGAAATAATTTCAGTAATTTGAAATTTCTTTTAGCGGTAAATAAACGTTCATGACATATTTCTGAACAATCGTTTTTCATTATTAGATCCACTAGTAGTTTCGAAAGATCGAAATTTCCTCCTCGTAACTACTTTTTAAAACTCACTTACTTAAAAGTTCAGTAGAATGGCGAAGAAAAAAACCGTACAGCGAGTTTTAAGGGAAACGAGTTGCAAAGAAAATTTTGATCTTCGAGATCATGGTGGATTCAATCTCCACCAAAAAAAAAACAAAAAAAAACACAATTCAATGTTTTCAAAAATAGTTATAGCAGAAGTTCTACAATTTTCAAGAATAAAAAGGATCCTATTTTTGATCTTCGAGATCATGGTGGATTCAATCTCCACCAAAAAAAAAAAAAAAAAAAACACAATTAAATGTTTTCAAAAATAGTTATAGCAGAAGTTCTACAATTTTCAAGAATAAAGAGGATCCTTATTTTCTCATCCGTTAAAACATCTTCAAAAATAAATAAATAAATAAACTCGGAACTATCGGAAGTTTTAAAACTGTACGTTTCAAAATGAGACCCACTGGATTGTTAAATGAATTTTTTTTTTTACGAAGTTATAACAGTTTCTGCATGAGGAAGACTCGTTAATTTTCGTCGTTCGCAACGCTTGTGTCGACACATTAATTTAAGGCCCATTGTCTCGAATTCGAATGATCGAGCCATTTGAGGTCGCCCTTTTTTTCTCTACGCACGATGCTCGCGTCGACGGGTTATATTGTTCGTGGCGGCCACGATTTAGATGGCGACGATAAGTCGCAGCTACGGTGAATTGCAATCAATCAACGAAATTGCAATTAATCGCAACCGGGGATCCTCGCCTGTCTCTGTTACTGGAAAAAAAAAAGAAACAAAACAACGCGAAACGAGCAATCCAAAAGGCGTCGCGACGTTTGGGGATTGGAAATCGTGCGATCGGGGCGTTTACTTGATTTGTGGTCACGGGAAATCCGTTTTTTCTTTTTTTTTTTTTTTTTTGAAGAGAACCCGCAAAAGGGAATATTTCAAGAGTTATCTCGTTTCAAAGTGTTTATTTATTAGGAAAGTAATTATTACATCTGTTACTAAATTATTACATTTACTACACATGTGCATTTATTTGAATGATTTAATTTAGTACATTCTTTCTATAATTTTATTACTACATATTTTACTGTGGTTTCAGTGAGACAAGAAAACATGTAAATTTTGATAAAATTCGGGCTAGGATAGGATAACAAAAAAATTTTCACCGACTCTGACTCCACCGGCCAGAAACCAGTAATTACACGAATGTCTCACAACTGGTATTACATTTTATCAATTTGTATATATTTTTATAGGAGATTCACGCGTTCGCCACAAATAGTGTGAGCCACGATCGAAATTACGATACACGTATATCTCGGTTCGATTCACAATCGCGAGCCTCTTCCCTGCGAATCGGTGTGTCGTCACGCGACGTTGATCACACGTGCAACGTGTATACCCACGGTTCACTTATGCCCAACGTGCGTACACGGTCTCAAACACTAGAGGACCTAACCCACACCTGCCACAATCGGTCACACGAACGGCCCGCCCGGCTACGCACCTGCCACCACATTCATACGTTTCTGTTTGTGTTTTCCACGACGATGCCGCACCCTGCTTCTTCACTTGGAAGACGCCCTGGTGAAGGTGAGACCGTCTTCCTTCTTTTCGAACCACCCTACTCCAATTCCACGCCAGTGTTCGAACACGCTTTGTGTCCAGCGTGCCGTTTGTCTGCCGGCTTCTGTCTCGAAACGTCTCGAATCGGTTTCCCAGCTATCTATCTAGTGGAAACGCGTGATACTGTTAAGGTGGGAAAGTTGGACACTGGTTGCCACTGCGTGTTCGCCCGTAGTTCTTCAATACTGACCCGTCGTTGTTATATATATATATATAGCGAGTTTGACGAGGAAGTGATCGGTACGGGCACCACGTGTGCTCGCTCCATTTTGGAAACTGCGGCTATGGCTGTTGATCGATCGTCTGGCTTGACCAGTCCCGAATGAGAATGAAGGGATTTCGAAAGACGAGGCTTTTAGATGGGTGATTCGTTGCTCGAGTGCGTGCAGCTCGGTCTCGTTCGTAGAAGAATTATCGAGAGGATTTGTGGAGATTCTGAACTTCGTGCAATTGAAAGGTTAAAAAAATGAAATTCCTCGTATGTGTGATTGTATACATTATCGCTTAGAATTATCGCTTATTCGGACAATTCGCATTGGCTACATTTTTTTAATCAAAAAGATGTGTATCGGCTTCGTAATTATAACCTGGTGAAAATTTACCTCGTAAATTCATAAATTCATGATCAGTTAAAAAAATAAATTCTTATTTAAAGAAATTATACAGAGGACATGGTGTCAATCGATAATAATTGACATGATATAAATTGAAAGAATTCCAAGTGAAACGTCGGCTTTGATTCTGACCGGGTCTAAATTACATTCCGAAAAAAAAAAAAAAAAAAAAAATAAAATTNAAAAAAAAGTAGGAAACAGAATCGAATTGGTGGCTTCCAGCTTCGTTATTAGAAATTTTGTGCAAACAGGAAACTGAAGAAACGAAACGAAACGGATTTCAAATGCATTCGCGGCGAGGATTTGCCAGCGTTGCACGGCTGATCGATCGAAATTGTGTCAATACGGTGTAGCGGGCACGCAAAAACGGGAAGCCGGAACAATGTTTCACAAGCTGCGTCGGATAGTTTCGATAATTAAACGTTGAAAGTTAAAAACGTGGAATCGAGCCGGCCCGGAAGATTCTCGCGTCGCGATCTACTCGCCTGACTTTTCGTGCTTTGCCGAACTAAACGCATTACGCAGTTGAATTACGTAATTCAGGCCGGAACTATTGGATTCATCGGTGATTGAAAACGGATATGTTCCTTCGAACACAATACGACAAACGATTCGAACATTAACGAATGCTCCGTTGTGAAACAGGTGTCGATGGTTCTTCCGTGTGTAGCTGTGTAAAAAATACGACGATTACGGATCGATCGGCAGTCGATCGAGACATTTTTGTTATGTAAAAATAAAATCGATGATGAAACACCTCACGAATGTATTTCAAGGGATATGGAAAGTTTTTGGGACGAGTTATATTATGCGTGTTGCACGAGACAAATAACAAATCAACGAGAGATTCATTCAATGCTCATAAGGTGTGTTGTGCAACTTAGAAGTCAACGAGATTGATAACGTAAGAGAGGAAACTAAAAATAAAAAAAAGAAGGAACAAGATATTATGAATATATCGCAGAGCATATAAGGCATACTTGTAATTATGAATTTAAATAATTAACTCATGATAGAAATGTTTGATAAATATATCTACCACATGTGTTATACGAAACGTTGAAACAGAATATACAACAGAATTATAATTATAATTTAAGTCTGTTAACTGATAACAGAATTGTTCACAAAGATGTTCGAACAAATGCAAAAATCTTTTCTGAACGTATTATACGAAACGTTAAAATAAAGCACATATAAGTATCACAGAGCGTATTATACGCGTTGATACAAAAATCACGAATTAGCAAAAGATGCTTAAAGCACACTAATTGAGACAGAAAACCTTGAACGTACATAAAAATCCTCTTTAAGTCCCATGACGATAGCTGGCTGTCAAAGTTACGCCACTGCTTAAAGCCTGAAACGAATCTGTATATTTATAAAAGCTCGAAGACATTTGGTATACATCTTCACAGCAGCTTTGGAAACTATTCATTAATTAGAGTTCCATCACATTAACAGCAACGTTAACTGATCGCGCAAGCACAAAAGCAAATAAGAAAATCCTGCAAACACGGCGCCGCTCGACGAGTTTCCGCAGGCGAAACGAATTCCAAGGTAAATCCGGTTCTCGATTGCAATGTAAACTGGCAATCGTTTCCCAACCGCATCAGCCATCGTCAAGATCCCCTCGTGGCTGAAATACGTACCCGAAACGATCCCGAAGATGAGATTTTTCGATTGTTCGCGATGCGTCTTGACCGATGCGGAGGAGACAGGCCGCTCCTCGCGGGTCTCGTCGTTCGAGACGACGGATCCTTTGGTCACGAGATCGAGAGGAGGGAAGCTGGCGTTCGTCAATGCGGGATCGCGATTTATGGCGATGGTTCGGTCGTTGCGCGCCTCGTGGAGACGAAACGGAAGGACCAGAGGAGCGAGAACGAGGCTAGAGAGGAGGAGACGAGATACGAGGAGGAGAAGAACCGTCGTTGGTTGCGGATCGAGGCAAGGATATGGGAAGGACGTGGCTGGAAAAATCGAGTCGAGGTCGACGGGTGTCGAGGCCGGGTTAACTAACGGCAGCCGGCTGGAACACGGAAACGGAAGCGGAGAGCTCAGCCGCAGGGAGTTGGAGCGTGAATACTGCGAACAGTTGGAAGCGTTGAAGTTTCTCATCGAGCCGCCTGCCTGCTTCAGGAACGTCGACGAGGCCAGGCAGAACTTGGAAAACAAGCTGAACACTGAAAACAAGTTGGACCTGAGGAGGATGAATACCGTCGCCATACCGATCGGCCAGCTCACCGCCGAGTCTGTCCCGGTTTCACGCGGGCGAATGAAAAACTGCGGGGCGAATGGCGTCGAACGGATATATCAAACAAGGAAATCCAATTTCCAAGGGTTCCGCGCTGACACGGTGGACGACACGCGGTTCAACATCGAGCGGACTGTCATCGATCTGTTCGTTCGTGCGCCGATTTTGAAGAATAGAAAGCTCGACGGTGTTTTCCAACGTCGCGCCATGTTTTTTAACGCTAACGAGGGCAAAACTGTTCGTTTCAAGGACGAGCACGACGACGCTGCGGAGATATTCGACGAGAACGAGAGGAGCACGAGGAATATTAGTTTGAGAGGGACGTCGGACGAGATGAAAAATTGTGAGCTACTGCAAGGAACTGACGTGATTGACGGAATTGACAGAAGCGAAGTTTCGATGAACGACGGACGGACGGAGGAACTTGTCCGTTTTGATGGAAACTTCGATCGCCCGTTTGACGTCGCCGTAACGAACGGTATGGTTTCGATTGATTATCCGTGACAGGGGATTAATTCCCTTCGTCGTAGAGTTGTTACTAGTTATTTTTTACTCACTTTACGCGTGCCGTGGAGTTCAATTATTTTTTGCTATAATCCCATGGAAAGGTATATACACCCTCGCTCAAAAATTTTATCGTTAATATCATACGTAGTATATATACTATTTGTGTATTTGTATTTGTTGTCAAGATTGAAGAAATTAACACTAGAAGAGAGTTGAGACGTAGCTATCTCTACCAAAACTAGTCAAAATGATTGGTACTGGTATAAGTAGCCATGATACAAAATTACTTTTATTTTAAATGAATAAAACAAAATTAAAGTTCATTATATTAATCCTTTTAGCTATCCCTGCAAAAGTCATTACATCATTTTAAAATAAAGTTTTTGGGGATAATAAATTGGGGGGAATAAAGATTTTTATTTTAAAGGAATTTTAAAATAAAGTTGTCAGACCAGTCAAAATGACTGGTGTGGTAGTTCTAGTGTTAAACAATACCTTGTATTCAAAATCATCTGTAATAAATATTTGTAATAAAGAGTCTTGTTATGTATAGTGTGACAAGCATTGGAAGTAATAAAAATACAAAATCTGCTGAGCATTTTTGAGCGAGGGTGTATATGTATTTATTTATACTTACCACATCTTACTCTTATTCTTACATCGATTTGCTTTTTTTTTATATCCAAAACTCTCTGGTATAGTGTCGGCGATACAAATTCAAATCTCGTCGTAAGATTTTATCTCCTCACATCATCCAATTGCTGAGGCACAGTTTCATTGTAACACATGCATAAATTATCTTGCGTAACGAATTTTCAGATACTGCGATGCTATAGGGTACCAAAGGTTTGAGATTAAATTTGAATTAAATCGGCCATTATCTATTTTCTAAGTAATTTTTACTATTATTGTATAAAACATAGAATATAGGGTGTGAACTGAAATGAAGTATAGTCTACAGTTAGGGATACTCCGAAATTGAATAACTCAATTAACTAAGATGTTAGTTAAATGTCTTCTTTTAATTTAGAATTAGTGAATGTTGCAAGATTTCATTTGTTACTGTACTTTGCAAATCCTCTCTCGCAAGGGTGTTAAATATTACGCTTCATCACGACGCAGTTCAGTAACCTAATAACCCCCGAAACTGTGCTAAACTACTTCTTGAAGAGGCCCTAGCCTCAGGTCAACAGCCATTAAGCTAGCAGATTGCTGATAGCGAGATTCGGTAATGATTTTAATCGATTCGTGCGATTCTTATCAGTCAGGAATGGGAACACCTGCGTCAAGCAGCTATTCTAATTAAATATCGCCAATTAAGGGGTCAATCATTTTTAATAATAATGATCGACAAAGTTGTAAAATAAGATTGGCAAACTTGGGAAATTAAATAAACGTATTAATGAAATAATTAACGATATAAAATGTAAGAAATAATATTGACTTCTTATATCCTTAATTTATTTATTAACGTATTGAATTTATTATTTCGTTAATACTATTATTTCATCTTACGAAAATAATCATCTCTTAAATTCTTGGTATTTGATTTGAAAGTAGATAAATGTTATTAGTATTTGAATATTTGTTTATTTAATATTGTACTACAGTGTCACTTGTATTTAATTAATTAATGTGGCAAAACATTCTTCCGCGTTACAAAACGGAATCGAAAGCATGAACGTTACTTCATAAACGGTATCGTTCATGAAATATCGATCTCCATTAGCTAAATGAAATTATTCCAGCGTGGATTATTCCCGAAGGAATAATCCACAGGAATTAGCATTCACAGTTGCAAAACACGATTGGAACAACGGGATTGCATCATTGTTATGTTTATCATATTCTTCATCTCTCCAATGTTGATAATTATAACAGATCGGAGCATCAATAGGATGCATTCATATGATGTAAAAAAATCTTTACAAATTGTTTCTCGAGGTACATTCGGTATGCAAATTCATTTCGTTTTTGTTATAAAGATATTTTCAACGCGATTATCGTGTGAGCAAGGCAAAGTTTAAATAATAAGACAACTTTTTTTTATTACTTTATTATTTTATTATACAATCCTTTCAAGAGATAAGAACTTTAGCTTCTCGTATTATTTTATTACACGAGCTTTTAGGAATTTAAAAAATAGGAATTTTATTTTTTTCTATAATTTTGTTATAGAAATATTCGAAGAATTCTAAATATTAGAAATATTTGTATATTGTAATTATTGTAATGTAATTTGCATTACTTCTAATCTCTACAGTTACATATACATGTATTCACACGTAGTGTAATATTTATTATTATAATTCAATAATGTGACAATAAAATTAAAACAGAATATTTATTAGGAAGATGTAAACAATTTTATAAATAATTAGTATTGTTATGTATCTATCACGGTGTATGACGATATAGTTATATTACGATCAGAGATCGAATCGGTATTTTGGTTAATTATTTTATTATCACAATGGAAAGTAAATGCGTCGTTACATTATAGCCGTATAGTAATCGACATAATACAATTTAGATAAAATCATGTTTCAGTCGAAGCGGAATCAGCTTACGTAACGGTTAAGTTAATTTATAGTTAACTTTTATATTAATGAAAACTTAGTTTATCGTATATATAATAATTTATATCGTGTATATAATTATATATCGTTATATATAATAATATGTTAATATTAATAATAATAATAATATATATTATAATAATTATAATAATAATATAATAAATATATTATAATATTAAATATATCATTATTATTATTATTATTATTTACATTAATGAAAACTTAATATAACGTTATGAGATTAATAGAAACAAAATGTTATATGAATGTAGAATTATCGTTATCGACTGTCGATAATAAACAATGACATTCAACAAATTAATTCTTGCATAGTTTCTTGCTGTGCGTTCTTGGAATGCCCGCGGCAAATAAAAACTTTATACAAATTACGAAGTTCATAGTCCGTTATACGTCGTTAGAATATTTAGTATTCAGCGACGTTTGGTGACGGACAGTACTCGGTTAGGCGAATCGGTTGAATCATAAGTTTCATTCAAAATTACAAGTTTTGTTCTAGTTATCCCACAGTTTACAATTTTGTATCGTTCTATAGTTATAATTTCATTTATAAGGTATGTACAGTGTTAAATATTATGTTCAAATTCTGAAGTTTCTCGATTATAGTTGGAGGAAAAAACATTTCCAACTTTTTGGAGAAAGAATACTATTATGCTAGAGCTATTATAGATTTAACTGTTCCTTCTGTCCAAGTTAGAATGCCTTTTCTCATCATTGAAGTATATTTTATCATTTATCAAAATAACGATATACGTATTCAAAATATTCTTTTTTTACTCATTTCCATACATGAAAACGACGAACTACCGGTATTTATTCACCAATTTCAGTATTTCCAAATACTGAGCCGAATAGCTTAACAAATACCGATATTAAACGTATTATATAACATCGGTATTGACAGGACTGATCAAAAAGCGGTTATGTTACATTATTATACAAACTCAAATACCGATAAAACATCGAAATCTCAAAATATATCGGTATTCGATCTCTGACACGACGTGATTATAGTACAGGCACTAAAAGTCTCGTTAGGAGATTACACGAACATTTTTCTTGTATTTCTTTGAAAAATTTCATGTTTTATATGACGTTAAGTACGTTGAGCATTCGGTGAATGAACGTTTAATAGAATGGGAAATCGGCGGAGAAATAAATACCGTATAAAATACGAGTCGATAAAATACTGTAGGCGGGTGAATTCGTCTCAATTTTGCCGATAACTTTCGTGATAAAGGAGAATGTGGCATTCAATTAGAAAAGTGAAGGCACTTCAATATTCTTAAGAAGAAATCAATAAAGTAAAAATACTTTAGATACCGTGTATCGATATATATATATATATATATATATATATATATATATATATATATATATATAAATATAATTCTCTTGAAATAGAATGCTTTTAGATAAGAGTAGAAATTGGAAAAAGGAGGAAATGGAACTTCTCGTGATATATACGCAATGTTTTTAAGTTCAAATGGCTTACGAAAATAAACGACATATTGTCTCAGTTTTTCAATGCTTACTATGTCGTACATTATTTATTTATAGAGATTGTACTGCTGTCTCATATGATAATTAACAATGTACATTAAGAGAATTCTTTTTTTTCTTTTCTGTACATCAAGTTACAATGATTTGCAACGTGAGAGATTCTAATGGATAAAATTAATTAAAAGGAAGAATCCTGATGCATGATATTTAATAATTAAATAAATACACTAATATAATATAATAATTTTAATTATATATATCATGATAATTTTGTTTATTGAGGAAATTAAAATCTCTCGCGTCGCAGGCCAAAGAAATCGTTCAATATCCGTTTCTCTCTGTATTTCAATTTTTTAAATTAATCGGTCGTTAACAATTGGTTCAGCGATGACGAACGTCGAATAAACTCGACACGAGACGCGAGTTTGAACGTCGAGTTGGATGGGTGCGGCGCACGTCATGGCCCGAAGGGGCCGAGCCCGCATTTCCGCAGCCCCCATCTTCTCCAATCTTTCGTCTTTTGCGTTGTCGGTGCTGAGAAGCCGAGCCCTCGCGAGGGATTTTCTACGATCCTCGTTACTGACTTCGATTGCGTCATTAATCGATACCGACGTGTATCACCGTTCGTTGCGTAATTGTTGCCGACATGCACCACCAATCGCGTATTTCCTTCGTTTGGTCCTTTGTTCGTTTATTCGTTTGACACTGTGTAGGTATTACGGCAACACGTGCGCGAATTCGACTATTGAGAAAATAAATGAATGTTTCATCAGAGCACATTGAAACAAGATAAAAAAAAAGAGAAAAATATAATGAAATACACAAGCTTTTATTTCATGAAGTCTTTGAGAATACAAGTCAGTTTGGAAACTGTTTTGCTTCTCTAACAAATTCAAGATGAATGATATATGAGTTCGATGATAAGAAAAAAAAAGAATAAGAAACATGGTACACGTAAAGGAAAATTTCTAACAAAAATTAAAAGTAAACTCTCTGCTAATTTAAATTTCTAATTAATCTACTGATGGTGTACTATATCTTAAAGATTCGTGCTAGTCAAAAATCTTCAAGCCTACGTACATACATTAAAACGAATCTAAAAAGGAGAAACACGATCTTCTAAGTAAAATATTTTACGAATAATTTTTTGTTTATTCGATAACAATACAGAGAAACAAAAGCAACGTTCGTTTTCGATATTCGATATATTGATGGACGTCAAAAGAACGCTTGCAGAGTCGTAGCTTTACAGACACAATTTCCAATACCGTCAGAAAAATCGATCCGAACGAAATTCAATTTTCTTGTACGTGCCACGTTTCGAATTCTCATTTCTTCTACTTCTTTTTTTTTTTTTTTTTTTTAAAAAAACGATTTGGTACATAATTANATCTTGAATTTTCGTAAAAATTAAAAAAAATTAACACACCAAGCGATTTATGGTTACGTTAATATTTATATAAAGTAGTTTGACTACGTAAAATATCGCGAATATCAATAACATGAAGTATAAAATAAATTCAAGCATAATTCTGAACTTCTACCAAAGTTTCTAAATTTATTCTTAAAGATACACGCGTGCGTTTTGGATTGTTAGCAATTCAGAACGCGTTTCCTTTGCGGTCAACAAAAGCCACTCCCACTTTTATAATTGTCGCCGTTGTCCTTCACTCTTCAATAATTTCAGCCGAGTCTCATCATCAAGTCGATTACGTAATTAAGAAGCGCAATATGTATCACTGTTCCGGTTTCAACGCAAGGCTAAACGCGAAAAATGCAGAAAATTTCGACTTCTATAAGTTAAATAAAAAATTTAATTGAAAAATTTAAATATAAAAATAATGTGACGTATTTTACATATCTGAGAAACGATAACAATAGTGATAATTAGATTCAGACTTCTATAAGTTTAAGATTTATATTTATATTTGAAGGTTAGGTTAGGTTAGGTTTAGGTTGGTTAGTCTTATCTTATCTTAGGTTAGGTTTAGATTTAGGTCTTTTTGAAGATTTCCTCCACGTAAAAAAAAAAGGTTAGGTTTAGGTTAGGAAGATTTATATTTGAAGATTAGGTTAGGTACAAGGAGTAAAATGATATGAAGGAAAATAACGAATAATAAGTTAATAAAATAATAATGGCAAAAATAAAATTTATTTTCTTGTAAATAGAATATAATAGATAATAGACTAAATTGATGCAAAGGAGAATAACAGGTGATGAAAAATAATGATAATAAAAATAAGACTCGGACTTTTACATGTAAATTATGCACAAACATGAATATTTCCTACATTTTTGTCAGTAAAATATATTGTCTACGTCACATAGTGTTACAAAATTTTAATTGGAATAAAAACGCTCGAAGTTTTTTTTATTATAATTAAACTATGAATGTGTATTCATGCAATGTATAAAACAATATATATATATATATATATATATATATATATATATAAAATATTCGAAGCTTGGAATGCGTGATATTTAATGAATGAAACAGTTCTTTGTGTAGTTCTTCATTTCATGAAGATATAAATATAGTTGAACCTATAAAACATTTATTTGTTACATGAAATTATGATGAGAATTTTTAACTAACGTAGTGTTCAGAAGAGCGGGAAAATAACAAAATAACTAAATTTCCGAATATTTAGAAGGGACTGTGCTAGTTTTACATAAATCTTCCGTTATCTGACTAAATTTCGAAAGAACTTTTAAAATCATGTTACGCAAAAGGTAAGACACTTTGCAATTTTGATCGTGGAAATTCGAGATCACACAAGGGATGGGACCATTTGATCCTTTTATTCATTTCACGATATGTAAATCAATATTGTCTGTGAGAACTGTTCCGTCTGAGCCCTGGGGAGTCGTTGCATTATATCTCGAGAAGAGTCGTGCAACCCTTTTGAAATCCTCGAGAAGCAAAACCTAATTAGGGAGTCGTTCACCTTTGAGTAACAAAGGGGAGGGAAATGGCATAAGATGTTCGAACGACGAGACATCAGAATCACTCTCTTTCTTCGCCACGAAGTTCCATTTTCCTCAGGCTTTCTAACAAGTTCTCTTGAAAATCTAACTATGTGTGTACGTTCTTTCGTTTGCTTTGAGAGTGCTCTTTGAATGTGCAAAGAAGTGTAGAAAAATGTTTCGCAATTAATTTCGTAATTAATCATTTTTATAAAAAAATCAACACACATATATGTGGTCAGCCACGAAAATTCACATCTGTTAATATTTTAAAACAATTTAAAACATCTTATAGATGTTCATTTATTTGTTACGTAATGTTGTACAGATTCTGAAAAAAAAAAAAAAAATCAGAGTTTGAAAGAGCAGTTAGTTACTTCTATAAATATGTGGACAGTAAATTTTTGACTTTTGGAAAACTGTCGATACTTAAATTGCCGTAATATCGTGAAAAAAATCGCACAATTTAATTAAATTAAATTTAATTAATTTAAATAAATTTAAAGTCTGTACTTTCACAATCGTGGATTTAGTATTCTCAAAAAATGTCTTTTTTCGTCACGTAGCAATTGAAACCACCACGGGCATCTCTAGAATATTTGACAGCAGAAATTGACAGAATAACAAAGTTACAAAAAACTTCGCTCCACGTTAGAATTATTTATTATTCCACGCTATTTTCCTTCTTCATTTCAAGGAAGCTTATATCTCTTTCACTTTTATTTTGAAAGCTGTTCGTATGGAATGTAATTTCCTCAAATCGTAATAAAACGGACTTCTGTTTCATTTCTCCGCAGAAATACCACGATATTGTAATAGCTCTTTTCAAGCCAGCAAACTTTCAAACTGTAATTTAGTTTCATTATTATGTCTTGAAGTTTCGTCGTTTTCGTGTGATCTTGTCCTATCACGAGTTGAGCGAAAAAGTAAGATAATTGAAAATATCAAATTTACTTGGATAAAATATTTTCTATTCCCGTTTTTTTTTTTTTTGGGGGGGG